>VNJS01000569.1:0-71438 GCA_008042575.1 Drosophila watanabei
TAAAAAACAACACGCAAAGTATGATGGAACAAAGTGTAGCGTGCGACACGTAGCGTGCGACACAATGGGTTAACGGCTTTTCTAAAAATCCGTAAACATTATTAAGACCAAACGGTCGGATTTTGTCTTCTAATATTATTAACTTTCTTGAGGATATTATCTTTCATAGGGTTCATTTTGCACTATTCGCTAAAAATTGCGTTTGAAATGAAAATTTTGAAACTAACTTCCACTTTGTGTAGCGTGCGACACGTCACAATTTTATCAATTATTTTCAAAACAGTGACTCCAGTGAAATTGAACCTTATACCCTCCGAAAGTACTCTCAATTCACTCTAAACAAATAACAAAAGTTTATGGTAAATCTTTAAACAAACCCCCCAAAAATTGATTTTCATTAGCTTAAATCGTGCGAATGTAGCGTGCGACACGTGGGATTTGCCCATATATATATTATGTATTGTGTTTATGTTTATGTTTATTGTTTTGTTTTTCTAACAACAGCTAATTATCCAAATACTCAAATAAGGTTTATAAAACATAATCACCCTAATAATATCCATGAAAAAAAATTAATTTAGGTTATTAATTAAACAAAAAATGTATTTAATTACCTAAAATAGTTTTGATTCTTGCACAACGTTTAAATACCTTTTTATTAGTTTACTCATAAAAAAAATCAATACTTTTTAATCAGCTTAAAGCCCTGCCGACAAAATTTCCCCCTACACTTGTGTTTTTTGTATTTTTCTGTTAATCCCTTCACAGCTCCTGCCTGCCCGTACACATGAATTATCAGCTGCAGTCCCACACGATTCGTATAAAATATGTAAATGATGACATATGGCCTCAATGTTGGACCGCTAAATATATCAAAATTTATAGCCCGTGCCCAGAGGTAATCCAAATAATAAAAAGAAAAATATACATATATATATTTGTGAAAATAAAGAAAATAATCAACTCAACTCACCTGCCACCCTCAACTCGAGCACACTTACCTCTTTATTTGAGACCACTTATTTATAAAAACAGGCACGCACCCATATATATCACTCGGATATATATATGTGCACTCGTGTATATAATAATGTCGAGCAAAACCAATCGCTGATGTGAGACTGAGACGTCTCAGATGCGTTGGCGTTTTGTCAACATTTATGGGAGGGAAGAGGAGCTGCTGCTGCTGGCGGACCATCCATCCACATGGGAACCTGAATCAGCAGCAGCAGCAGCAGACTCTGCTGCAGAAATCACTTTGATGAGCATCAGCATTGACATGTCGTTGAAATTATTGCCCGACTGTCAGTTGGCATCCACATTTATTCACTCAGCGCGCTTTTGAGTGGCCTTTTATAATTGGCACTCGGACAGCACAGGAGGAGCTGGCATTTGTGGGTGGCGGTTTTCTGTGTGTGTGTGCGCGCTACACCAAGTCCCGAACCCAATCCCTCTCAAAATCAATATTTATACGTCCCTCGGCTCTGGGCCCTGTGTCTGATCCGACCCACCAAGTTCGTCCCGACCAGCCATGATGAGTTAATGCCGCCAACAGTCAGCCATTAGACGGACCAGTGGACACACCAATCCCCAGAATCCCGCTTTACCCCATTTACACTGCATGTCGCCCTGTCATGTCGAATGTCCGTTGATGGTGCACGGAGAGAAATTATGGAATATTAGTTGACTTTTTAACATGATAAAAAATATATATTTAATATGATTAATTTTATTGCTGAGTCAGAATGTTTGAAGCTTTATTATGTAGAATAAAAAGTTTTCAGTTAAAAAAACCCCATCAATCCCTATTTTTCTGACTAATTCATTTATTCAAGTGTCTCGCTAAATTCGGATTTGCGAATTTTAGGAGAAATGCAACCCTTCAACTACTTACGCTTAATGTTGCCAGATCAGAGTTTTGTCGCCCGTTTTAAGTTCGCTATTTCTATAAATATATTTTAAATAAACACTATATCCTGACACCAATATTACCAATAGGTTACTTAAACTATAAAATATTTTATTTTTTGTGCATACATCATACATACAATCATATATACAAATATAATTTAAAATTAAGATAAAAAGTCTTAAATGGTTATTATTAAAAAAATATAAACGAACCCTCCAAAAAGATGTGCATTAATTGTTTAGAATAAAATCTAATAACATAATCAGGCATTTTAATATAGTTAAACAAATCCACCAAAAAAAAGGGCTAAAAATGTAATAAAAATATATTTTTTAATTCACCTTAAGATCCCCCATTTTCTCTCTCTGTTCTTGTTACTGTCCATGGAGATTTGCATTGGTTATTAGCTCAGCTGCTCATCGGGACCATCTCTCTCTGCGCGGGTGTGTGTATGCCAGTGCGTTGTCTGCGGTTTCGATTTTGTTGACAATTTGTAGCGTAATTAATTGAACCAAAATTAATAAAAACAACAACAAGCCGTCAGGCAAACAGACAGACAGACGATGACGACAGCAGAGCTTTGTTGTGCGGTGTTTCGCTACGGTTGTGGCTGCTGCTGCTGTTGCGCTGTTTGTTGTTTGTTGTTTATTGTGTGTTGCTGGGGGGACAGATTACAATTGGCAGCACCAAGTGATACATAATGTTACGAGTAAATGACTCGACTAACGGGGGCTGAAGCTAAAATATAAAATCACGTTCTTCTCAGCAGCAGCAGCAAAAGCAACACCACCATCGCTCACGATTAGCCACGATCTCCGGCGGTTGCCATTTGGCTGCTGCCATTATATTGGCGGGTTCACTTGGCTTTGGCTCTTTGGCAGTTTCACTTTTCGCCTCCTTGTGATTTGTTAAGCCTTGTCAATGCTCCGACATATCCATTATTCTTCACACACGATTAGTTTTCGTTTCTCAGATGTTGGCTATAGTTTGCCAGTTTTGCGCTTTTCATGGCTAATAAGCGTTGATTGATATGAACAGGCCAAGCATTTAGCTGAAAGTGATCCATGTTTATGTCAATGGGTATATAAGTCAGCGTTGGATTTTCATTTAACTACATTTTGATTAAATTGAACTATTAATTGGAAATAAATGCTAAAGGAAAATGTTATAAATTAAATGGGAATTTAGTTATGCAACAGGAACATAATGTCATTATTTTAAATTATAGAAAATTTACGAGAAAAATTCAGATTTAAAATTGTAAGAAAAGTGTTTACTATTATAGGAAAATAAGCTTAAAGAAACCTTAAAATTAATATAAAACTTATAATTTCAATAAGAGAATCAGGTCTTATTGGTTTTTTTAACCCTACCATAAAAACCACTTTACTCCTATTATTTTTTAAATACTTTAATATTGCCTAGGAATTTGATGAAACCTTTTTCGTAATTTTAACTAAATTTTTTAAATAATATATTTACACATTTACATTTACATTTACATTTTCTTGCATTAACTGCCTATTGTCAACTAGCAACCTTTTATTTTATCTATGATTTTTTTCAGAAAGGCTTTACTATGCCATTCATAAATATACCAAACTGATTCATATCGCCCACGCGACCCTCACTTATGCAAATTACAAATGCAAATTTAAATGCGTACAAAATTAATTAAACATAAACATAAAAAAAAAAAACAAGAAAAAAACTGAATAAAAAACAACAAAACCAAGCTGGTGAACTACAGCTTAATCGTTCGGCATTTCCGCTCGTCCAATTCCACTCAAAATAGCCAGCTTCCACTTCCCAAAAACCAAAAAAAAAAAAGGTAGAAAAATATAAATAAATAAACTAAGAGAACCCGAAGAGAGAGGGCGCGAACGCAATGTGCAGGTGGTTATGGCCATGAGGGAGCGTAGGCCGGGCCAAGTCGAGTGTATTTCCGCTTGAAAGCGGCAATAACGATATTTGTAATAATAAATTTACGTGAAATATAAAATAAAATCAACGTTGACTCAAGTCTCACTGGCCGCCCACTCGGCGACACCAACGCATTGTTTGAGACTGCAGACTGAGTTAACAACCGGCAAGAGTCAGTAACCAGTAAGAAATAACACGGCCCAGAAGCTCAGCTTGGCCCGAAGCCCGACGATGCTCACAATTAGCCAGCTGAGAGAGTTTTATTTTTTCGCTTTCTCACCGCTTTCCCAAGCGGGGGCCATAAATGGTCACAGACACGTCTCAGAGACTTCCTAAGCGGGATCACCGAATCGAACCAGGAGGGGATCGGGGACGGAACCGGAGGAGCCAATGGTCTAGTCCCCCGGATCGAACTTGGCGGGCATCGCGCTTTCTGACCATATACAGGCAAATGCGATTTCCGAAGCTGGCAATTAAAACTCAGAGCCAAAGTGGCAGCTCAGAACATTTGCATAGGCAATGGTAAGACATGGCAGGTGGCACAGGGGGGATTATTACAGTGTTAAAATGTATAAATATTTAAAGGAATTTGTAGTACTTAGTACTTAGTACTACTAAAGTTAAAGTTCTCAACTTGGATCTATATTTTTTAAAGTGTTTTAATGAGTGATATATATTTCCACATAGAGTTAAAAAAATATGTATTTAAAGCTATTTTAGATATATTAAGTGTTAGATTTTTAAAGCATAAAATTCATTTTATTATATAAATTATATTTTAAGGTTTCTTACAATTAATTTTTCTCCAAAGAAAACATTTATAAATACTAAACTAAATATTACAATTTATTTAAGTATTCTTGAGAGAAATTTAAGCCAAACATAAATAAATGTTAGCAGTTGTCTTCGCTATTATATGGTAATAAATATTACAAAAATTTTTATTATGTTACATATTAAATAATAAAATACATTTAGTGTAAAAATTTATGTGTGATTTAATTAATAAAGAAAAAATGCATTAATTTAAGACTGAATTAAAAGGCTAATAAAACTTCTAACAATGATTTAAATTTATAAAAAAAAAAACCTCCATTGTTTAAGACCCCCTTTGCTCTATTCCGCCTTAAAAGTATGCTGTTTTTAGCCCCCCTCAGCAATACCTGTGTTATTTTCAGACACAACCATAACTTGATCATAAAACAAACATTTAAATGTGACGTTTGTTTTTTTAATTATGGCTCGCTTATTCATGTTCTTGTCTTTGGGAGTCGACATCGTCGTCGTCGTCGTCGTAGTCCGTCGACAGATTAAGCTGTCAGCCGAAAACACAACACCATTGGCCAATTTGTATATATTAAAAACTATATATAGTATATTCAGTTAATCAAAATTGCGCTCGTACATATATAATTTTTAGCTCATTTTGGAAACTGTCACGGCATTCGCACGCAAATCAAATTAATGTTGCATGCGTTACTTTTTCACTCTCTTCATTCGTGCGACGGCGACCTTGCGCCATGAAAAATGTTTGCTCTTTTGAGGAAAAATTATAATCAAATTTAACTGTTGTCATCATGATTTATTTACCCAAAGAACAAAACACGACAAACGATGACGGAGTCGCCGGAGTCGGACACAGAAGCACAAAGATAAATTAATCTTCAGTCAGTCAGTCATTCAGTCACTCACTCACAGAGTCGATCGGTCTGGTCTATTGCCCAAAGCAAATTACTTACAAGTGCTCATATTCATACATGTGTTCATATAGCTATATGGGAGCGATATATCGGAGCTCAAGAGTTTAAGCTGAACTGATTGGAAGCTGGGGTAGTATGTCGTCATGGCAAAAACAATCGCCTGCAGGAGCAAAGCCATTTTGCAATTATTTGCCTGTTGTCAGTTAATTATAATTATTTGTGAAGCAACAAAATGCACAGAACAAAAACCTTAAAAAAAAATAAAACCAACTATAAGCACAATGATTTGAAAACAAAAAAAAAACTGAACAGCAACAATATCGAGTTCCACAACAAAATGAAATGTGACTTTGAAATCGGCTTAACAATTTGTAATTAGAAGCGAAGCGAAAACAACTTGAGAAGTACACACACCCCATTCATACATCAACTCAAAGATTGATCGTATCGAATTAGAATAAATCATAAATCGAAATAATATTAATCAAAATGATATAACTTTATATTAGCTACACCTTTGAGAGGTGTATTCTGTGAAGTGGTGTATTTTTATTCATAGTTTTTAACACCTTTTTTTGTAAGTAAATGCTTTTGGCTCAATTTAAAAAGGAAAACTTAATTTAGTGTTATAATATATTTCTTATTTACTAAGAAATAAAAACAATCTAATAATTAATTACAAATAATAATTAAAACCCTTTTTTTTATGATTTGTGTAATAATAATATCTATAATTGAGCGTTTCATTTCTCATTGATATCATTCTTATTAGGTTTTAAAGAAAATTTTAACTTGAGAAAAAAAATACTTTAACTTATGAAATGTTAAGCCATAATTAGAATTAAAAGTTAACCAGAAAATTTAAAGAATTTACCTATATTTAAAGACATTTCCAAGTATATTTGTAAGATGAATCAAGGATGCCTCAACTTTAGATTTATAAACTACTAGAAACCCCATTAAATAAATAATTTTCCCTGAACTTTACTTGGCCATGCATCATAATTCCAACTCCAAATCAAAGATAATCCAAATAAATATCCAAGAGTGAGTATCATTTATGGTTGGGCAACAAAAGTTCACCGCTGAAATGGAGCTAGGTAGCTGATACCATCTCAATCAAAGATGAATAAACACTTTTTAACTATTTTCAAGTGAGTGAGCTCCCTCCCCCGCTTCCCAGCACAATGTTTGACTTGTACAAATGAATGTCAAACGCTGCAGCAGCAGTCTGAGTAGCAAATAAAATTAGCAATAAATTTAAATAAGTAACTGACTGGCGATATTAGATCATACCAAATCTCAGGGGGCTCCTCAAACTCAAGCAAAACTCACTCAAACGAAACTGAAAATTTGAATTGAAAAGCACTCAAGAGAGCGAATCGACCCACTGGGACCCGATACCACACGATACCCATACGATCCATGCCGATCTCCAAACCGTACCGATCCGATCCGATACGATCCGATGCGATGCGATGCGGCCAACGCAAAAGGCACCCACACATTGGGTTGATTCGGGGAAAGAGAGAACTGGTTTCTCTTCAATGACGTTGTGTTGGCGTTGGCGAGCGCCAGTGGGTTTCTCGGTTTATTGGTCGCAGAGACTGCTTCGTATCTGTAAGTGCGAGTATCTGCGAGATACCGCTTGCCTTTTTAATGCCGCATTTCATTCATTGATCGTTCCAATAGCACACCGCACGCTCAGCGCACCAGACAAGTGAACCAACCGATCGGATCTGAGCCCGACTTCCACCTTCCATTTCCATTTCCACTTCCATCGCCTGGCCTCTATATATGTGTGGGCGATCCCGATTCCGAGTCCGATTCCGATCCCGAACCCAATCCCTCTCAGAATAGGCCGCAACCAAAGCACTGGCCTGGCTAACGGAGTCAAAGCCAAGTGGCTCAGCTGATGCTGGCTGTCTGTCTGTCTGACTGGCTGGCTGGCTGGCACTCATCTCGGGCGACATTGACGATCGAGATATATCTTTTCAGTGCACAGCGGACAAGCGCAGCAAGCGGACGCAGCGCGCGCAGCATTTTCTCCGTGTGCCTTCCGTCGGGTTATTGGATACAACAGATACAGATACAGATATAGCCGCCGCTAAAGATACACAGCCGCTCGGCGCGTACTCATAGATATTTTTAGCAGCCGGCCTCACGCATACGGACCCGCGCATAATACTCCCGTCGCACTGACACACGCGGCTTGCACGTTTTGGAAAATACACTCACTCGTTCCTAAAGGCCGGAAAATTCAACAATAAAAAACTCCGCGAAAAATATACACAAAGTTCTTATCAATAATTAAATCGCCGTAAAAACCGAAAAGGAATCAAACTCAATTCAACCAAAACAAAAAAACGCACAAACATCTCACAAACAAGTTTCAAAATCGCTTCGAGGAAATAAAACTGAAAACAATAATTTTTGTTGTGTTAATATGCCAAATTTATGCATGAGCTAAACAACTTTAATTCAAAAAAACACAAAACAAAAAATAGAAAAAAAGAAGCAACGCAAAGATTGAATATCAAAATTCGTTGGGTGACTAATTAGTTGATACGTCGTCGGAATTTCAATTTGCATACTTTAATGAGCCCGAAATTAAAATAAAATCATCGACAAATCTTAATCAGAGTGCACAGACCAAGTAAAAAAAGAATTTAAAAAACCTACAAAAGCCGTACACATTGTTGGATTTATAAAATCAAAAAGGTAAATATACCTCTGCCATTTATCAGACATACATAGAGAGAAAGATATGGAAACAACAACAAAAATCATTCTTCAATAAAAATAGACAAAAAGCATTCCTGGGCCAATCACAAGAGTGGGTGGCACATGGGGGTATGGCTTTTCGAGCAACTTCTGAAACATTTATTTGTCCAAGGTGTTGAAAAGCCAGACATGTGGCAGGGAGAGCATTCTAAGGAGAGAAAACTGCGACGACAGCAGCTTGTCAACTGATTTTGAAAGGTTACCAAAACGAAAGCAACAACTTGGCCAAGTTTTGTTTGTGGTTTAAAGGGAGGAGAAACATTTTAATTAATGTGTAAGCAGAAGCTGTGAATTTGTAATCAATGAAAACAAGATTTCTGACACTCGTCTTTGAAGTCATTTAATTTAAAGCTTGCGATTTGCAAGCAATTTATGTTATTTAAAAGCAATTAAGAATTTTCTTTACTAAATTAAGTTTCAAGTTCTGTTTACAATTGAAATAAATATTTATTTTCCAACTTATATTACTAAAAGGAAGAGAAAGTTACTTAGATCTTATTTCAGATTTCACTTGCTTTAAGTTTCTAAGTTAAGCCACAAATTAATTTACTTTTAATTGATATTGAATTAAATAATAATGAATTTTGAGCAGACAGTCATTAACATTTGTGGAGTATATATTTTCCTTTAAATCAAACGAAAATTTTCATTCCATTTAATTTTAAAATATAATTAAAATAAAATATATTCCATGCATTAAAAAAGACTTCAAAAAGCAATGTTCTTTTTTAATCAAGTCACCAATTTAATGGATATTTTCCTCAGCTAGCATAAAATTTGAAATTAAAATTAGATTATAAACTCATAGGTTTTCCGCATTTCTATATATAAGTATATTTTTGCCCGCCAGATTGTTTGTTGTGCCCCCCTGACCCAAATTACAGTCCAATATGCGGGACAGACTACGTATCTCTCCCACTCCTGCCTCTATGAAAAGGCGAAGAAAAACAACAACAAAAACAACAATAATAATAATAGAAGAAAAAATAAGAAAAATAAAAATTAGCCAAAAGGCGAATGCCAGAAACCTGTCAAAAACTCAAGCAAATCAAACGCCGATGGGTAATACAAAACCACACAAAAGCTATCAAAATATAACTCAAACACAACCACACGAAGACATTTACATGCACTAGAAAAAAATCTTATTAAAAAGGGAGATTTTATTGAATAAATTTTACTAAATTAAAAATAATTGTATTAATAGTTAAAAAGTGTAGGCTTGAAATTACAAGTTATGAGTAGAACTTAGAACTTTCAAGTTTTGCAAGATCGCTTTTAGGTTGAATCCAGAAGAAATCATAAATAATTTATTATTTATTACTTTACTATTATTTATTATTGTTATGATAATTTATTATAATTATCTTTTATAACTATAATTATTATTTCATTTCTTTTTTCTTTTGTTACCTTTTTGGCAAGATAAATCAGTAAAGTTAAGTTTTTATTAAATTTACACAATTTGTAACTTTATAAGATCTCATACTAGTATATCGAAAATGTTGCTTTTTAAATTAATTTTCTCTGTGTATCCATACACACATATCCACACCGTGACAAAAGGAGCTTCGAGTGTAAACACGGGCACATCACACATACGCCGTGTGTGCCAATTTTAATAAACAAACTCAACGTAAATGGAAAATCAAACAAAATCATTTGGCCAAAGCAGCAAAGCAATGGCAACAAATCAACATCATACAAAAAAAACGAGAAAAATAAAAATGAAACGAAACCAAACTCAAAGAAAAACAGCAAATAATAAAAAAAAAACCTAAAAGATGCAAAATGAAAAGAAAGAAAAAATAACAAATAAGAACTTGCCGCAGGCTGGCTAAAAATAATAGCTGCCAAAGGTAGCACACACGAGACAAAAGCCAAAGGGGGCGGGGCAGAGGGGCCAGGAAGGCGGCAACTGCACGAGACAACAACAACAACAACAATAAAGAATCGACAGCAAGAACAACAACTGCAGGCGTAAAAGCAACAAATGAAAGATTTTTGGACGCTTTTCACAAAAAAAAAGAAGAAAAAAAACACAAATTAAGAGTCACAAATCGAAAGAGATAAAAAATAGAGAAATGCGGGGAAGGGGAAAAAAATAAGAAACAAAAATAGTGAAAGAAAATTCAAGTTGCATACAATAAAAACTAATTTTAGAGCTGTGGCAAAAACAACAGCAGCAACAATAAGCGAATCAAACTCATGCCAGGCACAGGCACAAGGCACCGGCACAGAGAAACAATCTGAATCACTCGGAGATTCTACAGCGGAGATCGATCAACGAGGGGAGATTGAAAAATCAGACAATATTAGAGATTTATTTTCAAGATCGTATAATATTATTTGGGAATATTTATGAAAATACAAGCACAACAACTTGGCTAAGATCATTACATAATTTAATACACAGTTTACGATTAAATAAATTAAATCGAGATATGAATTTTTCCGTACATTTAAACCTATAAAAATATTCCAGTAAACATTTTATTAAAATTGGGATTGATACTTTAAGTTCTGATGAGTTTACATTAGGGTTTGTCGAAACCGTTTCTCTTGTTTTTAATTTCTTGCCATTTTTAAAATAGATTCCTCTGGTAAAGATTTTCCCAGAAGGTTAAATATTAAGGCTCAGAAATTAATATAAAATTTTATGTATTATTATGCACTTAACGTACTATAAAATATTAGCAAAGCGATTATACATTCCTAAAGTCAGAATAAACATGAAATAATATATTTAAACAGTTCTAGAATTAAAATAAACATAAAATAATACATTTAAAATCATTAAATCATGGATACGGTTTTTAGACGTTTAAAAGCTTTGAAACAGATACATTTATAAAAATTTTTAATAACCTTAATCAAAAGAATACAAAAAATTTAATATTTTACAAACAAATTCAATGCTTCAAAAATCAATAATGATTTTAAAAACCTTTACATAGTTCTTATTTATTATATTTTATAATATATTTTATCATATATATATAAAATAGATATCTCTCCCTACCCCAACATAGTCATCCACTCTCGTGGCTCGTGTGGCTCATTTTTTTTAATTGTTCTTTTTTTTTGGGGCCCAAGCAGCAGACGCTTCATTTTCCATTTAACCGCACCCGACTGCCCGAATCCTTGAATTCAGTTCTCTATTTCCCCCCCTGGAAACCCCGATGCCCATTGCGCGCAGACAACCGTGCAGAAAAAGTTCTAAATTTAATGGCTACACCTAAAAATGCAGCGACTGCAACCGAAACCGAAAAAGTGAAGGGCAGACAGGAGGAGGCGGAGGAGGAAGTTTCAAGTGCACTCTCCAGCTAGGCCGGGCTACACCGCCGTCCCTGCAATGCACCCAAAAAAAAAAAAAAGAAAAATAGAGAAAAAGAGCTGTTCACTCCCTCGACCCCTTTCACGCCTCGTCGCACGCATGGCTCGCCTTTTGTCTACCTCGTTGTTGGAAAATGAAGGGGGAAATGGAAGGGGGAAGATACAGAGAAAAAATAAAATAAAATAAAAAGTAATAGTATATGTAATTAAATGAAAAACAAATTTAATACAAAAAGAACTAGATAAATCCGAATAATTACGAATTCTATCATCAATTTCAAAGTATTTATAACTACAAAAGTTAATAAATTCTTCTAAATTATTTTCCGTACTTATTTACCCAAAATTTCTCCCTGTGCAGCCAGTCCCTGTGAGGAAGGGGATGTAGCCAGGGGTAAGAGGAACTACCGTTTCATGTTTGTTGTCTGCGCATTTCAATTGGGCGCTCTTTCTGCATTGTGCCGGCGTGTAATTGAAAACTTAAGCAGAAGCTCCCCAACAAAAACTCACTCTCTTCCCCTCACTTTATCCACTATAAACGCGCAACAAATTTTCCAATCATCAGGGAACGAAAATCGAGCCTACACCCACGCTCGCTTTCCACACTCCCCCGACACCCTGCTCATTTCCTGCCCGGCTTCCTTCCTGCGTATCCTGTGTGTGTGTTGTATCCTGGCTGAAAATCAGGAGGCGCGCTTGTTGCTGTTTGTTCAACAAACGTTTATTAGCCGCGAATACTTTTAATCGCATGCAATTTGTTGATTGCGGCCAGTCGCTGCACTTTCCACGCTTTTCCAACCCATCGTGTTGCCCACTTTGAGTACACGGAACTAGGTAATTTTCACATCGTTTCCAGAACCGGGGGTGCTTGCTGTGGGCAGCAGGTGAGCAGCAGCAGCAGCAGCAGCAGCAGTAGAAGCAGCAGCAGGTGAGCAACGGTTGCCGCCCCGCTTTGAAGACGGCGCACAAATTTTTCTGTGTTGTAAACTTAATTGCACCTTGTTTGTTGCATGTCGCAAACTTTTGACGATGCCCTTACCACTGATAGGTCGATGGGTTTGGGGAGGAAATTAGAAAACTAAACAAAATACTTTAAATAACGCAGAAAATTTAAAAGAAATACTTTAATTTATATTACCTACCTTCTTTTTTATTGATTTTTCATTATTAAATCTCATTGAAAAATTCCCTAAAAATTAAGGGATTGTATAGGTTAAAAATAAAAATGTTTAGAGATTTATCTTCCATACTTCAATATTTTTAAATTTAAATAAATATTTAAAAATTAAATTCTTCAAAGCTTGGAAAATTTTTAAGGCAATGAGTCTCAAGAGCTTGTCATTACCTTTGATAACAAAGTGTTATTTATTTATATAAAAATGTTTATAATTGACAAAAGTATATAAAAAAACAACTAAACTTTTATAGAAAAATGATTCCATATTTATTAACTATATTTTTCAAGACCTGTAAAAATTCAGCGACACTTTTTTAATTCAGTTGAAAGTTCTTGAAAAGAGCATGCAATCGGTTCATTTCCAAACTGTTCAGGTTCTGTCTGCAGGGTCTTTAAACATTTCTTAGGGTTGCGTGGTGGAAATTAATTACACCTCAAGTCGGAGGCGAAACGCCAAAGAAAATCACGGCAAGAGCCTGGCCACGTGTTGAAAGTTGCATGCAAAGTTAATTTCAATTGAAGAAGGTGGAAATTTTAAGGGGAAATTTTCGATTTTACTCGAATCTAAAATCTTTCATTCTCTCTCATCCCATCGAAGATTAACGGTACAGCGGCAAAAAAGACCTCATAACTTGTTTAGGCCAAGCCAAGAGCGAGCTCTTGGAATGGTCAAAGCTATGCAACAAGTGTCAAACAGGCCAACACGCCAACAATCCAAGCCAAGCCAAAGGCAAAGCCAAGCCGGATCGGGGCAAGGCAACAAGAATTGTCTAGCGCCAATTTCGGACAATCTGCACTAAATTGTCCATTTAAGTGAGGCCGACTAAGGCTAAGACTAACTGGCTAACCGACCGACTGGCTGACAAACTCACGTCGACAACAATAATAACAACAACAACGTGAGCTGCTCCCCTTAGATCAACTGACTGCAATCAATCCGCTCGCATTTACACCTCTGCATTCGGACAGCATTTTCACATTTTCAGTTGCAACTTGCAGCTTGCGATTTATGAGGCCAAGGCACCATAATAATGCAAGGGCGTTAGCATCGATGCAGAAACAATTTAATCTTAGCACTGGAAAATAAATTAGTTAATAAAAATATGCTTATTATATCCTTAAAAATCTCATTTCAATCATAGAATATCAACCTAAAAAGCTTAAATAATTTAAATAAAATATTCTCAATAACAAATATATGATTAATTTTCAAAGTTTTAGAAGAGATAAAAACCTTATAAAAAACTCCCTCATCTTCAACGCTTTTTCAATTTGTACTTTCCAGTTAAACCTTTTAGATACTCCTATTTAATTTCTTTCTCAATTAACAAACAAATAATTATATTTTTCTCTCTCTGCATGGATCTCTGTGTTTGGGTGGTAGAAATGACGTTGCCTGCGTTGGCTTCGTGTTACATTTTCATGTAACTTAATTCTTGCATTAAAATGCATTCATTAACTGTTTCTGTCTTGCTTTTGTCTGGTTGCATTTTCCAACCGCCAACAGCAACCGCAATAGCATTTTCCTTGCATTCAGCTACTACTTATGTGGCCGGGGGAAATGTGAGTGAAAAGCGCTGGAAAATATTTGGTATATCTGACCTACCGCAAACAAAAGCAAAAAAATAAACATGTAATTTGCCACAGCAGGCACAAAACTTTCTCAAATTGTTCGAATCTGCTTTGTAATTAAGCAGAATGCGCCCTTTGCCAATGATGATGGAAATCTGAAACTTATCGAGAATAAAACGAAAATTATTTTCACAAAAATGGGACACAAAATTCAACTTTAATAATTTATCAATTTAAAAGATTAAGGATGAAAAAAATAACGTTTTTGCCAAGTTGGTTTTCATAAGTTTTTATTAAAATCTGGAAAGTATAGGTTTTATCAGATATTTGGTTTAAATTTCTGTAATCTTACAAGTACGGTTATATCTGAGTTGTGTCATAACTGTCTTAACTACATTAGATATATATATTCCTGTAAAAAGGATCTTGCATCCGATGACATCCGCTAAATTAGTTTTTATAAGACAAACGTTTAGTTTCTTGGTAATATGATTCTAAAATTTGGGCGTTATTTTCAACTCACAAGCAATAATTAAATGCCAATACTTCTATTACTTTAAATCAGAAATGTTTTCAGCTTGAGATTTAATTTTAGGTTTTAGGAAACCCAAGGACTTTAAAATTAACTTGAGATTATAAGTTTATAAAAACTTCATTAAATCTAAAGATAGAATTTTCTCTTTTAAGGGTTTCATAAATACTCTTTATTAATCTTTCAATGAAGTGTCATAACCGTATGAATGGTTTCAAAATGGATTCAACATTAGAAATAAAAAGTTATTAGTCCATTTAGCATATATCTGTATTTAAAAAGAATTAAAATAATGCAGATTATGTAAATTATTAGATATGAGTCCATATATTATAAATCAGGTAAAAAAATCCCACAATAAGTATACATTTTGACAACTGTTACCTGTGACACCTTGAGTAATGCTTTTGAGGATCTGCCAAGACAGCTCATAGAGAATGTCGGCGACGACTCATCTGGATCTGACTCCGAATTCTGTATGAGTCAGTGACAGAACGAAAAGATATACTTACTCGGAATTTCGAGGATTGCGCAATGCAATGAGCAATGAGAAAATGTGCTGCTCGGGCAGATTAATTTGTTCTTGGCCCCACTCCTAAATTGTATTTATGAGTTTTTGGCCTGATGCGTTTCGTTTCATTTCGTTTCGTTTCGGTTTTTCGGCTTCAGTGGGTTTTATGACGGAAGCACTGCTCAAGAGTCGACTTCAGTTCATTGAAGCCAATTCAAGAGCCGTTTACGGAAGTTTTCGGCCCCGGGGTTGGGTCCGAAAAAGAACCGTTTCGCTCGATTGCCCAGGCCCCCCATACGTACAGATGTATGTATGTGTCGGCTCCCCGATGTCTTTTGAGGAAAACAAAATTGTTAATTGCCTGGGGATGGTATTGGTTGGGTTCGAAATAAGCCTGCGAGACCCACGACTAATGTCTGCCTCTCTGCACTCCACTTTCAGATGAAGTCCAACACGTACGAGCTGCACAACTACGCCGCCGATCTGAACGACATGGATGTGCCGGAGGCCAAGGATTCGCGGAAAAGGAAGACGGCCAGCGCCCGCAGTGGCGAAAAGTATTCCCTCAGACAGAAGCGACAGAAGAGAAATGCCATCGAGGAGCTGGACTCTGGCCACCTGCCCGACTTTCAACTGGAACTGGATCCTGTCGTAGAGCTAGCCAGTAAATCGCGGAAAAACACACCCACAAAGGCCAAGACGAAAGCACCGCCGTTGAGCAAGTACCGCCGGAAGACAGCCAATGCCAGGGAGCGCACCAGGATGCGAGAGATCAACACGGCCTTCGAGACGCTCAGACACTGTGTGCCCCAGGCCATAACCGGCGAGGATGCGAGCAACGCCAACGAGAAGTTGACCAAGATCACCACCCTGCGCTTGGCCATGAAGTACATCACCATGCTGAGTGATTCAATCCGGGATCCGAGCTACGAGAGCGAGTTTATTGGGGAGTGCCTGGAGGAGAGTGCCAATCGCGAGGCGAGAGTGGACTCCGATCTGGCCGAGGAAGCCGAAGTAGAAGTGGAGGCTCCACTGATAGCGCCTGCAGCGGTGAAGAAACCAGCCAAGGGTAAGGGAGCTGGCAAGAAGAGCTCAGCGGCCAGCAAGAGACAGAACCAAAAGCTGGTGAAGACAGTGCCTCAAATCACGCCGATTAGTTCCGGGGAATCCTGCTATGCCACCTCATCGATAGGATCGCCCGCCTCCTCTGCCTACGCCTCGTTATCCTCGTCCTCCAACAGCCACAGCAGCAGCAGCAGCCCCGGCCTGGAGGTGGACAGCTTGGTTGGTTTACATGGAATCAGCGACCTGGATACTCTCCTCTTGGAAGCCTCCGATGGGGACTCCCTTACCTGCTTGAGTCCTGGCTATGAGAGCCTGCTAACCGGAAGCGGGGAATCCCTTCTACCCGGTTGTCGTGGTGATATACCCATGTCGGGCCTGGAAAAATCCGATGTGGAGCTCAGTCTGCGATTGTTGGACCAGAGATCGGCGGACTCCTTTGACTTTGGCAGCGATCAGCAGCCCTCGGCCTGCATTAGCCCCCTGGCCAGCTTAGAAGGTTGTTATCCTTTTAGCGACCTGCTGCAAAGCGATTTCCCCGACATGTTTCTCACGTGACGCGTATCCATTAGTATCCTTCAAAGCTCCTGTTAAGCCTAACCCTCGATTTAAGTTAGCGTGCGAGTTGTAGTCCGACTCTCACATTTAGCAAGCGGAATTCATTGTGTCATAGCCAGCAGTTATTGGGATTTATCCTTTAAATCTGAAAATTAGAAAAGAGAGAAGAGTGAAGAGGAGCTGCTAACAACCGCCACATCCACATGATAACTCAACTAGTGATCTAAGCATTTCTTTGTGACGCATTTCTCGTTATCGTGTAAATAAAGAGCACCAAGTGTTGTTTCATTACTTTAACTTGGAGATTGTTTTCTATTCTTAATAAATAATCCAAATAGGTCAGGAAAATGCTATCAATACACTTGTAGGCTATCAGAGAGAACCCAAAGCCTAACTAATCTTAAAGTAGAGACTAATCAGACATCGCCATGGCCCGTTTCAAGCCCGAAATAGACTTTCCCGAGGTCTACAAGGTCTGCCAGTTGTTCGAGCCCAGCGATGCCGACCTGGAGAAGGTCAGGGATCTCATGGAGCGCGAGATAAAAATGGGGCTGAGCCGCGAGTTCCACGATCGCTCCACGGTTCCATGTCATTTAAGCTTTGTCCGGCAATTGCCAACAGGACGGGAACGCGGCCGCTTCTTGGCCATCGAGATGATGCCCACTAATTGCCGGATAATGCTGGTCAAGTTCAGCAGCGAGAGGGATGTATACACCAGTGCCAGGTGTGTGATCATACCGCACACTGTAGTGGCGGGCAAGGGAACCGAAATATTTACCTTTCTGGCCACCGTTCTGGCCAGTTTTGTTAAGGAGAAGAAGGTGGAAAAGGACAATCTACCGCTGGGAATCTCGTTTGCATTTACGCTCAACAAAGTGGCCCTGGATGTGGGCTACCTTGTTACCTGGACCAAAGAATTTGGTGCTCATGGCGTTATTGGCAAGGATGTGGTTAAATTGCTGCGCGACGCTCTGGCCAAATTCCCCGAAGTATCCATCGAAGTGATGGGCATCATCAATGTGGCAGCTGGTGCTCTCCTGGGTCTCTGCTGGGCTCAGCCGGACACCAGGATTGGACTGGTCATGGGCAGCATTGCCAACTCGTGCTACGTGGAGAAGATAGATCGTTGCGAAATGTACCAGGGAGAGGGGGAACGGGATCCCAGAGGAATTATGATTATCAATTCGGATTGGGCACACTTTGGCGACGGCGGCCAGCTGGACTTTCTGCGCAACGAGTTCGATAAGCAAATGGACGTGGAGTCCATCAATCCCGGCGTTAGGTTGTACGAGAAGTTCAGCGGTGCCCTCTGCGTGGGTGAACTGGTTCGCATTGTCCTTTACTATCTCATGCAAAAGGGCCACATCTTCGAGGGGGAACGGCGCGACTACGTAGGGATACAGTGGAAGCTGGACATGGTCTCTGTGATGGAGCTGTCATCCGATCCGCCGGGTACTTACACCAGGGCCCAGGAGGTAATGGACAGGTTCCGCATTCGTCACTGCAAGGAGAAGGATCTGGCTGCGTTGCGATATATCTGCACCAAAATCTCCGATCGTGCCGCCATGCTGGTAGCCGGTGGCGTAGCCGCTCTCGTCAATCGCATGGCTCAGCCCAAGATCACGATTGCCGTCGACGGCGGCATTTATCGCCTCTTTCCATCCTATGCCGCGGCCCTCAACAAGTACACCACCCAGCTGACAAATCCAAAATACAAATACGAGTTCGTCATCACCCAGGACAGTTGCGGTGTGGGTGCGGCCATTATGGCAGGAATGGCCCATGCCGCCAAATACAAGACGGATACCAAGTTGTTCGTTATGGACTACTAAGGTCAAATGGATCATTAAATCGAGCAAGGATGCAAATAGTAAACTGTTTTTTATTAAAATAATAATATATATATTTTTGCAAGGGAAAGGGTTGAGTGTTACACTAACGAGATACTTCTTTATAAGATGAAAGCTTGATTTTTAAGTGGTAAGATACCTTAGACTAAATGACAGGGAGAAAATCTCTTTCGAAGGAGAGAGAAAATCTGCTTCGAGAGAGGAAGAAGAGTTCCTTTCAGATAGAGAGAAAATCTCTTGAGAAAAAAAAATCTCTCTTGAGAGAGGGAAAAAATATCCTTCGAGAGAAGAAAATGTCTTTCGAGAGAGGGAATAGATATATTTCGAGAGAGGGAGAAAATCTCTTTTAAGAGAGGGAGAAAACCTCCTTCAAGAGAGTAAGAAAATGTCTTTTGAGAGAGGGAATAGATATCTTTCGAGAGAGGCAAAATATCTTTTTCGAGAGAGCTTTCTTAAACAAGAGTAAATTTATGATACAACAATATCTAACCGGTCTCATTAGCTTTGCAATTTCTCTCTTTCCGCTCTCAAAGAAGCATGCGTAAGGACGAGATCACAATAGAAATACCTTCCTTCAAAGAGAGAGGTTCTTCCGATGCGACTAATCTAAATAGTTGCACAATATTATAGAGTAGCTCTGAGAGGGAGAAATTAATATTATAATTCCAATCGTCAAAAGAGAGCGGTTCTAGCAATGGGGTCAAAGTTGGACAACATTTTTAGAGTAACTTAAAGAAAGAGAAATTAATATTACAATGGTTATCTTAATATATCTTCATAATTGCAATCGAATTTTAAATAGTAACTCAAAGTCCTGACTTGGAAAAGAACAATAAAGAAGAACGAAATAAATCACAAATCACATCTCAGAGATCCTCTAAGATTCCTGCCTAGCTTTCAAGATGAGAAACCCCATTGAGAATGCTTTGACCAGTCGCTCATTCAGACTTTCCACAACTTTTAAATGATCTAAATTATTCGGTAAACCATTCAAAATTACTGTCACACTTAAGAGACTCCGTTGGCAGACGTGGGCCAGTCTTAAGAGCTTTCGACCAGCAATGGCTAGAGCAAGCATCGTACCCAATTCCTTGAAAGAGGCTGTCAAAGGCTTTTTGCTCGAGGAATCCGCAATGAACCAGGTGGTGAACCGCATGACCAAGGAGCTGAAGATGGGCCTGGCCAGGGAGACGCATCCGCGGGCGGCGATCAAGTGCTTTGTGACCTACGTGCAGGACATACCCACGGGCAAGGAGCGCGGCAAGTATCTGGCCCTCGATCTCGGCGGCTCCAACTTCCGGGTGCTTCTGGTGAATATACTAAGCGAGTCAGACATTGACATCGAGGCAAAGACCTATGCATTCCCCGCGCCGCTGATGTCGGGAACGGCCAAGGAGCTGTTCGATTATTTGGCCGAATGCCTCGCCCAGTTTTGCCACCTGCATGGCGTGGAGAACGAGGGACTGTCGCTGGGCTTCACCTTCTCGTTCCCCTGCCGCCAGGAGGGTATCTCCAAGGGCATCCTGGTTGCCTGGACCAAGGGCTTCCACGTCGAGGGCGTTGTGGGTCGCAATGTGGTGGAGTTGCTGCAGGATGCCATCTCACGGCGTGGCGACATTAATGTCACCGTAATTGCCATACTCAACGATACGGTGGGCACCCTGTTATCCACCGCGTACACCACCCGCAATTGCCGCATCGGCCTCATCCTGGGCACCGGCAGCAACGCCTGCTACGTGGAGAAGACGGTGAACGCCGAGTGCTTCGAGGGATACCAGAACAGTCCCAAGCCCTTCATGATCATCAACACGGAGTGGGGCGCCTTCGGGGACAACGGAGTGCTGGAATTCGTGCGAACCTCCTACGACAGGGAGATCGACAAGGAGACACCCAATCCCGGCAAGCAGACATACGAGAAGTGCATCTCCGGGATGTACATGGGCGAGCTGGTGCGCCTGATCCTCACGGAATCGATGTCAAAGGAGCTTCTGTTCAAGGGCGAGCTTTCGGAGAAGCTTCAGCAGCCCTGGTCCTTCGATACCTCGTACATTTCGGAGATCGAGAGCGACGCCCCCGGCGAGTATCGTAACTGCAACAAGGTCCTCAACAGCCTGGGCCTTCGAGGAAACCATGAATCGGACCGCATCGGTCTGCGGTACATCTGCGAGGCGGTGTCCTCGCGTTCTGCCAAACTCTGCGCCTGCGGCCTGGTCACGCTCATCAACAAGATGAACGTCAACGAGGTGGTCATCGCCGTCGATGGCAGCGTGTACCGCTACCATCCCACGTACCACGCGATGCTCGAGAAGTACACGAAAAAGCTCCTCAGGCCGGGCGTCAAGTTCGAGCTGGTCGTCTCGGAGGACGGATCCGGGCGGGGTGCGGCTCTGGCGGCAGCCGCAATCCAAATGAAGAGGTTGACCGCAGTTTAATGATTTAAAAACAAAATAAATGTGAAATAATTTAGAAGAAATTTCGAAGCAACTGCGGACAACTGTTTGGAACACTGCTTTGGTGAACTGCTTATGTGAACTGCTTTGTTGAACTGCTTGTTTAACTGATTGGTTAACTGTTTGAACACTGCTTTGGTGAACTGCTTGTGCGAACTGCTTTAACGAACTGCTTTGGTAAACAGCTTGACTTACTGCTTGGTTAACTGCTTGAAACACTGCTTTGGTGAACTGTTTTTTTCAAACTGCTTGGACGTACTGCTTTACCGGTCTGTAAACTGCTTGCCTAGCTATATAGCCGAAAATTAGCTTTAAAGCTAAAAATCTGGCTTTATAGCTAGAATCTGGCTTTATATAGCCAATTTATATCCCGTCAGATATAGCTAGTAAATAGCTATATTGGCATTTCTGATCAGCTGTTCGGGAGGAATTTGCACGATTTTCGGATTTTCAACAAAAAACACGATTATAAAATGCAGGATGTAAGGAAATCGGACGCACTGCGTCTGCCCAATGGCGAAGGGGGCGCCAACGACGAGGTCAAGTCCCCGTTTCTCATAGGCGTGGCCGGGGGAACGGCCAGCGGCAAGTCGACGGTGTGCAAGAAGATCATGGAGCAGCTGGGGCAGGCGGAGATGGATCACACGCAGCGCCAGGTGGTGTCCATCAGCCAGGACAGCTTCTACCGCGAGCTGACGGCCGCCGAGAAGGCCAAGGCCCAGAAGGGACTGTTCAACTTTGACCATCCGGACGCCTTCAACGAGGAGCTGATGTACAGCACGCTGCAGAACATTCTCCAGGGGCACAAGGTGGAGATTCCCAGCTACGATTACCGCACCAACTCGCTGTGAGCCTCTAATTGAGTTTCCTTGAAGTTTTCCCCAGCTTATTGTTTATATTTCTGCTTGATTCCTCACTCCAGGGACTTTGAAAACATGCTGGTTATCTACCCGGCGGATGTGGTCCTCTTTGAGGGCATCCTGGTCTTTTACTTTCCCAAAATCCGTGACCTGTTCCACATGAAACTGTTTGTGGACACGGACTCGGACACCAGACTGGCACGAAGAGGTGAGTTGTGGATCTGGAAAAGTACTTTAAATGGATTTATTAAGCTTTTCAACTTCCTTACTAGTGCCACGTGATATCAACGAGCGTGGGCGGGATCTGGACGCTGTGCTTACGCAGTACATGACCTTCGTGAAGCCCGCCTTCGAGGAGTTCTGCTCACCCGTAAGCTAAGGCTACGCCCTATTTTATAACATTATAAATACCCAATAACTCTTTTTGCAGACAAAAAAGTTTGCTGACGTTATCATACCGCGAGGCGCCGACAACACAGGTGAGGCAGCAGCTGCACTTCTGTACACTCTTTATGACACAGTTTGTAGTGTTACGTTGAGTTGGTTAACTAATAACCATAGTTATAGCAATGGTTCTTTCGTTTCTGGTTCGATTAACCCCGTCTGTGAGGACATCAAACCCTTATCACATAGACTGCTTGAGTATTGACTATATATACGAGTATTATATATTCTTCCTATCAACATTTCTCTCCCCATCTCTGTTGCGTTATGATTTCCCCCTTTTGTTCTTGTTTTCGTTTTGTTCCTGTTCGTTTTATTGTATTTCTTGCAGTTGCCATTGATCTTATTGTACACCATATCGGGGAGATTCTCGCCACCACCAACAGCGCACAGCACAGCAACAACACAGTCAGGGTGGCGTCGTCCAGCATGAAGCGAGATCACTAAACGCATAAAGCTCGCTTCTGGACCTCAGCTTGTACTAATTACCAAAAAACTAAAAAAAACAAAAAAGCAGGCCCAGCAGCACACTAAGAAAAACTATATCCTAATACCGAGCGCCGGCATCGCTTCTCATTCGTTCTTCTCTCATCGTAACCGATTAACGTAGCTCTAAGATTGAAAAGTATCTTTATACCTAGTTGTATCTATGTTCCACAATACATGGTAGTGTGTATGTACGTAAGCTCGTTTCTGTTCATCAAGATAACCCCAACCAGTCTAACTCTGGCCTCAAGTTGTAGCAAATTATAAAAGTTAAATTAATCTAACCCGGTGCCCAGATCGGATCAGGCTTTTACACAGGTTTTAAGCACTCCAACTCACAGTCACAACCATTGTCACACACATAATTATTGTATACCTATGTTGCGATGCCCGATAGTTTGTTGTTAAACCTTAAACTCTTTTTTCTGATTCTAATCGAATTTTGTCTGTTTATCTGAATGCCCAGAAATTTGTAAATGTAAATACAAATTATTAGATATTAGTTTCAAGAAAGCTTACGTAAGTAAGCAGTTATAATAACCAAAAATATGATAACTTTTTACTTCTTTGTTAATTCTTTAATAATCTTGACCTCTAACTATCTTAAAAATAGAACAATATACTTTAATCATTCAAAATCATGCCTTAAATTCATTGAAAGGCAATTGAAACTTTGTTAAAATTAATAATTTTCATACAAAGACATCCAAAAATAGTTAGAACTTAACCAAAAATATACTAAACCATTTAAGAACTATATATTTGGGTAACATGTCATAACGCCACATGAAAGTTTGTAGTGCTTTCCAAAAGAAATCAAGTGATTCCCTAAGAAAATGTTAAAATTGAATTATAATAATAATAGTTATTAAAAAGAAGCGCATCTTTTTTGGATCCTTATGACATTTACCCGTTTAATCGCTTTGAAACTAACATGGTAGCTCTAAGTTTATAGAATTTACAAGAAATCCAACTCCTTCTCATTTGTTAAACATTCCCGAAGTACCGGGCATCTCCAAAGTCGGCACAGGCGACTTTCCACTTTTATAAATATTTCGCAAGCCGTCTCAAATATACAAAATAGACTAGATATTCCCCCCCAGCAATGTGTGACGATAAATCAAGTGTTTCATTTTGTAAGTACACCGAGTGCAGATTTGTAAAGCACACTCACTAAAGCCACAAGACACAATAGGGTAAAAAACACACTTAACTAAATGCCGCCCAGCTTAGATGCGACTAGATAATAGAACCTACTAACTAGAGCTAGAGTAAGTCCTTGGATCGGCGGCGCTCTTGGAGGAGCAGCGAGGTAAGTGGTTGTTCCCGTGGTTCAGTTGCAGTCGGTGCAGCATTTCGATTTGATAGAGATTACCCCTTGACCTTCTGATGATAGTTTCTCTTCCGTTTCAGTGGCCATCGATCTGATTGTCCAGCACATCCGGGACTTTCTGAACAACCGCTCCCGCCACGGATCCACCGGCAACATGGCGCTCTACATGAACCTGGATCTAAATGCCACGGGTGCCGGATTCGCGGGCCCAGGTAAGGCCAGCCGGCTCCACAAGCTGCAGCACAAGGCGCGTCCCCACTAACCAAAACCCTAACTGGAGCGGATCACCCGGATTACTAATTAACCACTGCATGTTGCTCCTCCGCCGTGTATATAATCGTATATATAGTATCTTCTGTTATGCTTCTGTGTTTCCCTGTCGAAGATGGAACCGAGAGCCAGCACGGCACCTACAACGCCATCCGGCGATTCTCAACGCTCTGCAAGGAGCTCAACATGCAGGGCAACTTCTTCTTCGAGACGAACAAGAACCTGCCGCACCACTGAGATGGTCTCTATGTGGATTCCCTGGAGAAGTACAAGCCACGGCACGGCTCATCTGTAGGCAATTGTTAAAAAATATATTATTACTGTGTACCCATAGACGTATTTTTTCAGTAAATTTGATTTGACAGGAAAGTTAATGAATTATTTCATTTCAAAACTGAATATAAAAATGGGATATTTAATACTGCGATGAGGCCAAAGGTTGAAAGGTTCCTGGTTCCTACACCTTGCACTTGTACATGGCGTTTATCTTGCGCACATCTCCGGCTGAGAAGCCACGGCGCTGTCCCATCTGGCTAGCATCGGCACTGGAGCGCAGAGCCTTCAGCGTCGGCTGGCCATTCCTGGTGAAACTGGTGGACGAGTAGTGCATCACACTGGCATAGTCATACTCCACACCGAAGCCCGACTGGGTCCTGGAGCTGGCCTTCTCGAAGTTGGCCATCATTTCGGGTTTGATGTTGTCGCTCATCACTCGGACATAGGCATCCCGTTCGTGGCGATTCTGCTCGTGGAAGAAACCCAAGGCATGCATCAGTTCGTGAATCGGAGTGCCGTATGTCCTCAGGCAGTTGGGTGACTGTAGATTCACCTCCTGGCGCCCGCCCAGGCGTCCAATGCTGCTCCAGCAGCCAGACTTTCCACTGCCAATCGAAATGTAATCCTTTTCAGTGGTCCGGGGCTTGAAACGCACGCACGTTCTGGTGTGGTATTCCTTCAAGGACATCATTAGTTCTCAGTTAGTAAATATTTTCCACCTTTACCTTAAACGCATGATTGATGTTCCCCAACTCCTGGGATGTAAACGGACCCTTGATCTCATATGGCACAACGCCACCCGGCCAGCGGGAACTCAGCGCCAGGATGCCATTCCTTGTGCCATTGGATCTGGATTCCGTATAACTCAGGGGAATGAGTATGTCTCCCTCGTAGTACGTGCCCAGTTCCTCGGGATTCTGGGCGGACTCCTCGGTGTGAGCTTCCACCAATGCACCTGTTGTCTCCACATCCGGATTGCCGAATATGGTGTCGCCCAAGTCCGTCAAGTCGATCATCTCCTCGGAGTCCATGTCCTCCAGGGGCATGGAATCTCCCAGACAAATGCCAAGCAGCACCAGGAGCAAGGAAAGGTATGGTTTACTTTGGAACTTTGCCATTTTACCAAGTTCTCGTACTGCCGAGACTCCGTTTACTGCTGGGATTATATAGGCTCACCTAGACCTCCAAAATTTGGCGACTTGCTTGCCTTTTTGTTACACTAATTTTCTAGCTGTTTATGCCGAGTTTTGGTTCTTTTTCATTCGATAAGCCGGTGTGTTTGTAGTTTCATTTGCATAAAGTACGCACTTGCATGTGATTTATGTAGAATTTTATGCATTCCGCTGTAATGTTTCAATTTGTAACTAGAATACAGGAATTTTTGCACATTTTTCTACCGATTAAGTCAAGTTTTTGCACATTTTTCTACATATCTCGTTGAAGCCATTGTTTCAGAAATACTTGGCATACATTGGGTTTATAGAACACTTATTTTAGAATGTTATAGATAATAGTATTAATATAGTTAATTTGTAAATAGGATATTTTCTTATTTGTTATATTTTTATGTTTCTTTCAAGTACAAGACATATAGATAAAGCCTAATAAAGAGTGAATTTCTTAAGCAAATTTAATCGTATTTTAACTAATCAATAAATAATGTAAATATTTTTTGATAGTATCTCGGAAATCTAAGAAAAGGTTTTGTTAACATTATTAAAATTCAAAAACACTAAATTAGTTTACTCGTTTTTAAAGAACTTTAAGTCCCGCGGTAAAATCGTGTGTGACCAGCTGCATAGGAGAAAAATAAACCCTCAAAAACGGCTACGCTCTCCCACGAGAGAGCTAAGCACAATTTTTTACGCTCTCATAACAGTGATGTCACCGTTTTTTAGCCAAATAATAAATATTAATAATAATAATAATTTGCTAAAATAAGTGGAATTTAAACTAAATTAAAACAACCCTTAATATTTAATAAAAGTAAAATTTGAAAAATTTAATTATATTTAATACATATTATATATAAATTTTATTAAAAACTAAACTTCGCTGCCCGCTATTTTAAAATTTTTCCTTAAATCACACTTAAAACTTTTAAGTTAATTTTAACTTTAAGTTAAAAGAGACAAATCTTGGTTGGCAGAGAGTTACTCTCTCATTTTTCAGGCTCTCATCAGTGTTGCCAAAACTAGCCATTAAATAACTTAACCGAGAGATGATCTGCAGATTTAATTTAATTTCATTTTAATCAAATTAGAGTATTTGCGTAAATTTAATTTTACGTGAATAATGGAATTATTTTTTGTCACGAAAGGAATTATTTTTTTAATATGCTAGATAAATGTTAAAATAAACTATTTAAGTCAAATTCATAAGCTTTTCATTTTCAAATACGCTAGCTGGCAACCATTGCTGAAGGGGTTGTTTGGGCTTAGTCGTCTGGTGAATCTGACTGATAATTCAGTTGAAAAATAAAACTCGTGGCGTTCGGTTGCTCTTCGCGAGATATAACACTCTTTTAAGAATCTACTATCATATTTTGAGAGCGGTGTAATTGTTAAAAGTTAATTGCAAATTCCATTTTATAATTTCCCAGATCTAGCCTGAAATGAGCTGAGTTGGCAACACTGTTGCTGAGCACCTGAGGCTATATAAGTTACCTGAGCAAATCATTTTTGAAAATCCCAACGACCAACGACGTCGCGCCGCGGACAATTATTTTGCTTGAAAACCGTTCAAACGTTATTCGAACGTTGTTGGCTGCTTGGCTTTGGTGTTGGTGCTGGCCAATGTGTGTGCGTGTGCGTGAGAGAGTTGCAGTTCAAAAGGGCGACAACAACAACGGCCGAAGCTCGACTCTCTTTTAAGCCAGCTCTTCTGCGCGTGTGTGTGTGATTTAGGGTAACAATTCTGGCCAGCGTGAAAAAGTGCGAAATTAGATTGGCTCAAAGCGGAAACGGAATCTCTGTGCTCAATATTCAAATTCAGGCTAGAAAGTGTCGCGTGCGAAAGTGTGCAAATAATACAACTAGCGAAAAAAAGAAAAATATAAACTGAGGGAAACCTGTTCTAAGCCAAGTGCGGCAAACGTGTCGCGTGTGTGTGTGTGCGTGTGGGAGAGGGAATAGAGAAATAGTGAAGAATGCAATAAATAATAATAAACAAAGCTCAATGCCCAATGAATCAAAATCGCCTGGATGAAAACTATTAGCCAAAACGAAAAGCTTAAAACGAAAACCCTTTCCAATACGATTTGTGGCCACAAATCAACGATCATGGCTGTGACCGCGAGTGCGTCACCAACACAACGGCAACAACAACAGAGGAAAGCAGCAGTAGAAGCAACAACAAGAAGAACAACGAGAAGTCGAGACCGCACGAAAAGCGCAGCTCAAATTACGACGCCAACGTCGTCGCATTTGCTCAAGCGCGCCATTTCAGTTTTTTCGTCGCCTCAATGGATACCGCTCTTCATATTAATTTATTTAGCAACAGGTGAGAGAGAGAGAGAATGCGAGCTAGTTCAATTGACAGAGCTCTGAGAGGACATTTCCACTCCGCCAGGTGTATGTGTGTGTGTGGATGCAGAGGGGGGAAGATAAAGATGGTGGGAGAATACAAACAATTGTCAGGGACATCCAAAGAGTGGCAGCGCTCTTTTGGAGCCGGAGAGCGTGTTTACATGACACCGTTGAAACGTTCTTGGTACAGGGAAAACTCTGTAAAGAGAACACTTTAAGTCTTAACTCACATTAAGTGAAAGATATTTATTTTTTTTTTAAGTTTTAAATAAATATTTACATAAAGTTAGTTACTGAAGAAGTTAAAAAATAATTTCTAATTTGTTTCTTTACTTTGTTTATCTTATGGAAGTTGTACTGTACGAAGATTATTTGCTGAGCCACATGCATTTTTTGGAGTGAACATTTGCTGATGTTTTCAAAAGCTCTCATTTCGGAACAAGAGCAACAGGTCACGCGTGTGTGTGTGTGTGTGTGAGTCTTGGGATGTGGCCAAAGGAAAAGTCATTTTGGGGAAAGGAATTTCCATTGATTTCGGGCATCCAAGAAACTTGCTCAACGGGTTTTCCTTGAAGAAAAGTGACTCATGGCAATGGTATACCTGAAGTTTGATTGTGTTAATTATCCACTCATTCCATTTTATTTAAGACGGTTGTGTGTGTGCTCTGTTCTTATCGCCAGAATAAAGGGAATGCCTGAGAAACTTAACGTCAAATATATTAGCTTTGATCACGTATTTATTTATATTCGTTCCGTAGAAAATATTCCCGCTGGGCAGGGTTATTAATAATAATAAATAAATAACAAGTTTTGAAATATATAAATAACTTCATTTATAGTTTTGACTATTCACAGCTAATTTCTTATAATGGGAGTTAACTTTTGGGTTTGTTCAAAAAGAGTGTCAATCATTTAAAGCCAACTTCATTCATTTAAATAATATTTTTGGTAAGAATGAAGAAATTTATATTAACATCTTAATATAACAATTGTTGAACTAGTAAGGGATTAATAATTAAAATTCTCATTTAATAATAAACCCGGAAGCAGCTGTTATTATAATTGTTTTCAAATAACAACTGTTTTCTTGCATTTTAAACAATATCTATTTGCACACTTCGAATCTGATTACTCGCATAATGATCACTTTAATTGATTCATAACTCTTGCTGACTCATTGTTTGTAATTATCAGTTACATGTTGTCCGAGTCTCAATTTGGCTGCTTTCTTAGCATTTTCTCTGCCCCTTTTTCACCGGGTTGTGCAAAAATGACCTAAAAAAAACTCAGTTTATTTATTTACAATACCCACCATCCGACTGTTGTTACGCACAATATCTTATCTTTCGGCCGGAAAGTAGAGTACAACAGTTGCAAAAGCGCGACCGGCGCAACGTCAGCAGACCGCTGAAACCGATAAGGAAAGCCCACATTAAAAAAGGAGACAGAGAGAGAGTAAGAGGCGGAGGGTGAGAGAGTTTTCCTTTCCAGTTTGATGTTGGGAAAGCCCTGAAATGCACCAAAAGAAACTGGTTTCACAGCAGCTTCCATCACAGAAGACAATTATCTACCTTTCAGTTGGAAAGGGTTTTCTATGTTCTTTTAAAAGAAAAGCAATTTGTTTTTACAACAGTTTTAATCGTTTTTAAGTCCCTAAATAAAATAACAAACATATACTTCAAGTTGTAAATAAAGTAACCCTTGCATTCTATATTTAAATAGGTTTAACTTTTTCATTGCTCAATCTAAAAATACCTATACTCCAGCCAAAGAGTTAAGAAACATTGGGGGTATAGTATTTTATCAGCCATTATTTGACTTTGCTTAATGACTGACGGGAAAAACTCACAAAAGAAAACAAACGCAGACAGACATTCAGAGGTTTTCCATTTCACCGCTGGGAAATCCCTGAAATGCATCACAACAACTGGTTTAAAGCAGACTCCACCATAAAATCCCGATGATCATCAGCGTCAACTTCACTTCGAGAGCGGTGTCTCTCCCGTTTTCCTTTGAATTTCCGCCCTAAACACAGATATAATCCATCATATTCAGGGGAAAATCGCGGTGCAGGTACACACTACTCCCAGAAAAGAAAAGTGGAGGGAATACATAAATTATGAAAACTACCTGCATTGCGTTAACGATAACAACACGTGACCTCGCGGGTCAGTGGAAATACACTACCATAACACATAAATGGGAATCGAGAATGAAAATTGTATGCGGGATTGGCACACCCGCGTTCTCCGGTCTCCGGTGTCCGGTCTTTTGGCCTGGTCAAGTGTTAAAGTGCAATCGGCCGTGACATGGGCCGTGTTCCGCGCTCCGTGGGCCTACGCAGCCAGCCGGCCGCGACCATTGCCTGACGCTGGCCATTAGTGCAAGTCGTTAGCCAGCTCTATAAAAATAGCCAGTGTAGAACTGAAAAAGAACTGATTTGCCCCAGTCCCTAAAGGTTGGAGGTATTTTATGCCCGGTAATCACAATATAGGGGGGTATATTTAACATGCAGAAAATAATATGTGTCCTTTTCTATTAAACTATAGATCTGGATACTTGTTAAAGTTAGAGAGCTGCATTTTGGGATGTTAATACCTCAGAAGTGTATCTTTAGATAGGTAACTAGCTTTATAATATATTACAGACCTTTTAAGGATTTCGATTGAACAAATTATGCTCTCTAAGGGTATGTTATGGTCGAGACCTTTGGTAATATTGTTCTTACTATTTTTTAGTTGCAACGTTGCCAGTTTTCAGCGACTGCATCGATTAGCCCAGCCACCTTGGGAATTTACCACGACACAAAAAACCGCAAATATGAGAAAATCAGGGAAAAAAAAAAACAACGCAGACTGAAAAATAAAAAGATATTGCCGCTTTCGCTTTTACTTGATTTTATTTTACAAACAAATGTTTAAAATTTGTGGGCGTTGTTCAATGCTGTCTCTCGGATTGTCTTTATCGCGGTGATCACGTAGTTGCGTTTTATCTCTCGCTATTTGCATACGCAGCGCGCTGTTACCAACAACAACAAATTCCATTGTTGGCATTGACTCGCAACAACACCAAATACGATGGGCTTAAAAACACAAAAATCGGGCACAAATTGTTTGGTAATTGCTGTGGGAAATTAAACGATGGTTCTAAAGCCAATTATTGTAATCAGAATGCGTGATAAATAAACAATTTTATTCACATTTTTAAAATTCATAATCTATTTTTTATAAAGAATGAATTATTTGATTTATTTTAAAGGGTTTTTTAAGCTTTTGAGGCATATTCAGAATGGAAAGAGAGACTATTGATTAAATATATAAAAGCAATTTATATTTTTAAGGCATTAAAATAAAATCTCTTCTTTAAATAACATGACTTTATATTTTTCCTACTCCAAAGTTAACGTAGAAGTTCTCCAGAGAGTGTTAAGTCATTTCCTGATTTCCTAGCCACTGTACATACATGTTTTCATAATTACTCATAGCTCTTAATTTATTTTGAAAACCTTTCCGTGGTGCAACGCCCACTGGCTGCGTTCCAGCCGCAGCAGTCTGTGTTTGCCCAGACTGAGTTCTGGCTGTTGGTTCCGAGGGTGCCGTGGGTTCCATGGGATCTGGTTGGTGCTGCTCTTTGGGGACGCACCGGAAAAGATTCTCAGGCGTGTTTTCGGTTTTGTTTTATTCAACAGTTCATTGCTTTGTGCCAGTTTGTGAACTGGTCTTTCAGCCCCTTTTTCCAGGCCCACAGAAATGTGTACAAGGGCCGATTGTTGTTGGCCACAAAACTGGTTCTCAGGCGCGCCTGCGCAGAAGAGGCTAAAAAAAAACAAAAACAAAAATCAGCGGCGCCTTAGAGCGGGGGAGAGAGCGACCGTCTCCGACTCTATTTCTGAGTGTGCTCAATTCTAAGCATTTATTTTTGGGCCGTAGATTCAGTTAGTTCTTCCCAGAACGAAGATATTAAAGAATAAACGTTAACTGTTTGTACGTGAATGAAAACTCTCACAGAAAAAAATGGGAAAGATTTTATTTATATCACACAATATAGACCAAGACTTCTGATACTTAATATAAATAACAGAAAAAACCTAAAGCAACACCCAAAGTCACTCAAAAGAATGTGAGCAAGTCACACCTAAAAACATAAAAATCAACAAAGAATGAAAGAACTCATTTCTATTATAAAATCAGTATTGTTGTGTTAAAAGTTTTCGCACTCGTGTTGATATCAAAATATGATACGCTTTGATATTGCGATTATTCAGAGTTCGTGCCAATTTATTTTTAGTGCCATCTTTTTTCTCTTTGTGCACAAAACCGTTGAGTGTATTGGCACACTCGACTTTTTAGTGGATGCGGGTTCGGGTTTTTTTTGTTGCTGCTAATCTCCAGCTGTCATGGGAAACGTTTATTTATCAAAACTAATTAGCTTCTGACCACTTGTATGTATTGTTACCACATTGTATAATAAAGGCGGTTTTATTTAAATATTTAAAAGTATTTCCTCACCGCATTTCTTGGAAGCTAAAGCGGAAATTAGTGTGGGAACGCGTTCGCATCTCAGTTTCGTTTCTTTGCGTTCTCTCTCATCTTCTCAACAAGGTGTTGGAACAAATGATCACTCTAAGCCAAGTATTCTTCGGGTCTAAAGTGCAGTCAGACATGAAAGAGCTGAAAATGTGTGTAAGGTCTACTAGGGAATGGAGAAATGGACATGGGAAGCAACTAATCTTGGGAAGAAATTAGTTGCCTTTTACGGGAACGCAACAAAGAACACATATTCAATAGAGATTATACACCTTTGAGGCGTTTGTTTGTCGATTATCGGTTGGGGAAATGTGCAACAAGTTACTATTTTAAGTTAGTTTTTCTTTTTAAATACAACAAATTCCCAGAATCTATAAAGCAAAATAAATATATATTAATATTTCACAGCGGAAAGATATAATAGCTATTTATTTTTGGCTTCAAATAAATAACCTTTTTCGTTTCCGCTGAATAAATATTTAGCTTTATTTGGTATTTTCTAAAGTTAGACAAAAACGAACGAAGCTTAAAAAGTTAATTAAAAACTGTCAACTGTAAATTGTTTGGAGTTTATAATATTATTAAAATTTATTTACCTTCCGTTTAATTTGCATTTAAGTCGTCGTATTTTCTGCCAGACAAAATAAATCAAGCTTAATTAGTTAATTAAAAAGTGTCCAAAGAAAACTGTTTTACAACTAAAATCGTAAATTTGTTGCACCTTACATTGAATTTAAAATATTTATAGTTTCCTCCCAACATGTATTAAACCTTATGTCGTATTTTCAGGTTACTTAAAACGAATTACTTAAATAATTAAAAACTGTTCAGAGAAACCTTTTTGACAATAAAAACTTAGCGACAAATCCTTTGTTTACGATTTTCAAATGATCATTTAAACATTATATATAATCTCTACTCGTGATCAATGAACATCATATGCAATTAAGCCCTCTCGATAATCGTATTATCCAACAAGCTATAATTAAATTTTAATCGCGACACGTTTTCACTTTCCCGTCTGTGGAGAAAAACCGAACAGAGACCGAAAACTGAAAACGAAAACGCAACAATTAAAGTGCAATTAAAAAGTTTCGTATTTAATTAAACAATACAAATTATTATTGTTGTTGTTGCATTGTTGTTGGAGCTAACAACAAATCAAATACAGAAACGGAAAAAAAGTAAAATCGGTCAAAAATAATTTATGCAACTTCTGAACATCCGATAAGCGGAAAGAAAACAACAAAAAAATCGAGTGCAAAATGAAACTTTTTCGTGGGCGTTTTGTTACACAAAAGCAATGAAAAAGTAAACAGTATTTAGAGCAAAAATTAAAGGCAGCAACAATAATGTATATAAAAAACAGACTTTTTTTTGTGTGTGGGTTCGCTATGTGAGGCAACACAGACGCAGACCTACACACACATGCCAAACTGAGGTAAAACAATTGAAGTATGACCAAATGCAGAGAGTTGTCCGCACGAGAAAGAAGAGGAACAAGTGCACTGGAAAAAATAGGAGGAAAATATTTGATGTGATTAATGTTGTAGTTTTAAAACAAGACAGCATTTTATCCCAAAGATACATACCTTAAAAAATATCTGTAATGATATTTTTCATTCAGTTTTTTTGATACGAAAAATATTTAAAAATTTTATTTGCAACTATTTTCGAAACCTTTTCAATATAAAGTTACAATATATAACCAATTTCTTTCTGTGTCCAGAGAAATGGAGAAAGATGAAGCAGTAAACAATCCCGGGCAACCGTCCAAGTTAGCCCAGTTAGCAACGTGCAATGTGCTTTGTTGTGGCCAAATACCGGACCCACGACTTGGGCTAAGGGTTGGACCCACGTAAAATAGGGGGAGGGAGAGGAGTTGCAACGTTTTCCAGGGAGGTTAATACTCAGCTGCAATTGCCAGAGTGCCAGCAGTGAACTGAAACAACGGAGCTTAGAAAGTTTAGATGAGAGCGGGAGACCAAACCAAAAACATTATTGAGACACAGACTGCAACTGCATTTTGTTTTAAAAAGCAAAAAAAAAATGAATAAACTGCAGTGAATAGTTAGGCAGCTGTAACTATGTCTTAAAACATTTGATTCATTTTTACACTAAACTTAAAGATGAGTTACGAAAGGTCATTAAAAATAGGGTTTTATGATAAAATATTGCAACCTAAGCATAAATCAAATAAACTCGAATATTCTATTTGTGCCGTGATTAGAAATACAAATTCGATTTTTCAAATGAAACAAAAAGTCTGAAAAGCACCAAAAATTACATCTTAAAATTCCCAATTACAAATTCGGCGATAAAACTTTTATAAAACTGCAGCCAGCATAATTAGTAGTGAGGTTTTTGGCTTGTTTACTGTATACTTTATATATATTGTTGTAAAAAGAGAATATTTCATCCGTAGCATTAAAACAAAAAATAATCTTCCTTTTGTATAAAAATCTAAGTTTTTTAAAAAATTTAAGCAAGTAAAATCGTTACCAGCTATCAGTTATCTCAATGTTTATTTTAGTTTATCTTATCCTGTCCAGAACAAATAGTTAAATATTTTCTTAGCAAATAAAATAGACTAAGCAAGCATATTTTTACGATTTACTTTATTTGTTTGGTGTTTATGGAATCTATTGCAGATAAAATATTGCTATAATATATATGCTTTTCTGAGGGACTTTTCTTAAGACTACTTTTATGCTGACCACGAGTGTGTGACGGCACACCACTTTGCAATGTACTTGGTGTTGTTTTGCATATGCAGACGCCGATTAGTCATACCAACAGAATGCAACACAAAAAAAAATAAAAAACAAAACAAAAAAAAAAACTAAATAGAAAACACAAACTGTAAAGGCAAAGCCGGGGCCAAAAGCAAAGCAATGCAATGCAAGCTGAGCTAATTTGCATACATCTACTTATGTTGTATTGCAAGTGTTGCAATGAATGCTGAAAGTTTTTTGTTAACTGGGTCTCTCGTCCCCCACCTCCTTTGGGCCATCATGAGGTGTGAGTGTGTGTGTGTGTGTGTGTGGGCGTGCCAGGAATCTGCAGTTGTTGTTACCTTTTTCCAACATTTTTGCGTGCATTTAGCGCAATGCACTTTGCATAAATCACTTTTTTGTCTTAAACACGATGGGGGAAGTCCAAAATGGGGAACTTGAAAAGAGTGATTATATCTGCTATAGATTGATGAACTCGAGCGTTTTCTCTTTTAAATTGGATGTGTGGTAGGGAAACCAAAATTATAATAAGCGGAATTTTGTTAATATGTATTTATTAACATAAAAACGTGGCAAAAGTGCGGAAGAAAATATTTCAGCTTTATAACAATGAATAAAAGAGGGGAAAACTGTACAACTTTCATGATCTACACACAATAAATCCTATTTTAAATCTCAAATGTGTAAGAACCTTTTACTAACAAACTATTACCTAAAAGTTCATCTACATTTTAAAGATCTTGGTCATTTGCCACACCCCTGCTCAAGAACCGGCACAAAAGCATCTTTGTCCCCGAAAAACTCCAAGCGAGACATCATTAAAAGCTTAAGAAGCATTTCTCTTCTTGCCAGAAGACGAAAGAACCTATTAAACTGTTTTCTTTTATGGCACCGCTAAACAAAATTTCTTGCTCTTTGAAGCCAAGTCAAGCTCGAGTTTTGCAGTTTCCAGTTCGAAGCCAAAGTCGAGTCATTCATGACTCGAATAAAAAACAAACAAACAAAAAAAGAAACACACAGTCAAACGGTTGTCCGAAACCACTCAACAAAATTTGTGTGTATATAAAAGAGTAAAATAGAGTTGTTCTCGCTGTGTGGTTTGATTATGAAATTTCCGTTTGGTTTTTAACGCCATTGACGTTCAAGATTATATAAAAGCGCATACCGAACCCGAGGTAGATTTAAAATTCAGCTTCTGAATGCTTACACTGGGGAAAAAATGTATTTAAAAAATAACTGACGAGTACTTTTTAGTTCTTAGTTCTTAGTCATAGTAAATAATGAAATTTAACTAAAAATATTCTTTAAGGACATTTACAACGTCACAGTTCAAAACCACGGTTCGAGAATCGACTAAAACCCTGAAATAAGTGCAAGCAGGACATAAATATAAGATGCAAATTTTATTTTCTGATAACTCCCATAATTATTATCCGATTGTTCTCAAATTTTTTAATTAATTTCACTCAAATGTATTTATCATAACTATTCAATTTAAACCGATTTTATTACCATATAGTTTACTGTTCATGACTCATTATAAATTTTATAATCATTGTTCTTAATTTCTTTCGGTGTACTTTATAGCATTTTTATACCCTTGCAGGGTATTATAATTTCAGTCAGAAGTTTGCAACGCAGTGAAGGAGTCATCTCCGACCCTATAAAGTATATATATTCTTGATCAGCATCAACAGCCGAGTCGATCTAGCCATGTCCGTCTGTCCGTCTGTCCGTCTGTCTGTCTGTCCGTTTCTACGCAAACTAGTCCCTCAGTTTTGAAGCTAGCTGAATGAAACTTTGCAGATAGTCTTCTATATACTCTCACTCGGACATAAGTCGGAACGGGCCAGATCGGACGACTATATCAAATAGCTGCCATACAAACGATCCGTGAATTTTTAGATAAAAAATTTTTATTTCACTGTTTTTGAATATATCGTGACCAACTCTCGGTTATGAGCTTTATATATTATTTTAGATTTTGAGATTAAATTTCATAAAAATCGGATGACTATATCATATAGCTGCCATAGGAACGATCGGGAAATTTGTAGAAAAAAGAATTATAACTTTGTCAGTTTTCAACATAATTTCTTCAACTTTTAGATACTTTTATTTCATTTTTTTCAGAATTTTGTTGTAAATTTCATAAGAATCGGACGACTGTATCAAATAGCTGCCGTACAAACGGTCGGTAAAAAATGTAAAACTGTAAGGAATGTAAGACTGTAAAAATTGTAAAACTGTAAAATTGTATGAATATGATAGTAATTTATATTATATTATATTGGGATAGATTAGAATTGGTACAATTGGAATCTGCAAGGGTATACAAACTTCGGCGTGCCAAAGTTAGCTTCCTTTCTTGTTGCCTCTTAACTTTTAAATATTTTTCTGCATAGTTTCGTACGTGAGTATAATATAATTATGAGCTACTTTACTTGGGGCTTATTTACTTGTTCACTCACTGAGTACACATAGGCTGCCCCCGAACACACCCCTTTCGCACCTGGCACACACACAAAATGGCCACAAAACTTAACTGTCAATGCAAATAGCAAATCGCCTTTAAATACGAAATAAAATGTTTGCAAAGAGCGTGCAAGAGGAGGCGGCAAAATCGATGGCCTCATAAAGTATTGTATTTGGTTTCCCGCCGTATGTTAACGTCGCTGAGGCTTCGTTCAGGTTCCGTCGAGGTCCCCGAGCGCCTTCTAAGCCCATGCCGGCCATGGGTCAGGGCAGCCCAAAGGGCACAGCGGAGCAGCAACGGGTTCATCACTTTGACCAGAAGGTGCTAAAAAGATCTTTTCTCGAGAAGGAGATGTGAAAAAATATATATTCAAGTGCCAACTTTTTTCACGCAAAAATCAACGCAACATAGTTTTTGGCGATTTACTTAAACAATGCCATTGAAATTGCTGAGGTAATCTTTGCTTTTGAATGCCAAAGTGAGCTTAATAGACAAGGCTTCCATTTAGAGAAATGTTGATTAGTCTAAATATGTTTTTAATGCTACACGTTTATATACAAAGTAATTGCATAAAAGACAGCTAATATAATCTTAAATAGTAATCTAAATGGGTATAACTTTATACTTAAAATCCCCAAGAGCAGAATTTTTAATGCAATTTTTTAATTTAGTGATCTATTTTAAAGAAGGTGAGAATATAGTGTATTTTCTTTAGAGTATTTTCTTTAAATAATAAAACATTTATTTTAATCACTTATTTAACGAAACCTTTTCTTATGCTTTTATATTCAAATAATTCGCATTATAATTTAACTTACTAATTATCTTAATACAACGCAAAGTAATTTCCCTTTGTTTTTGTTTTAATTTCCTTTCTCTAATCGCTTTTTCCTGTTCCACTTTCTTTCCGTTTCAAGATTTTGTTTTCGATTTTTCCCTGAGATCTTTGGTGTATTGATGAAAACCAGCTTATGAACATGCAAGTGTGTTTATTTTTTATGTACATATGCTACATTCATATTTAGCCGTTTACTGATTTTTTACGCCTTGTGCACTCGGACCAAGAAAGCTAGTTATTTTTGCGTCTGACTCTCTTTTGGTTTTTGGTTTGAAAATGTTGCAAAAAAACACTTGGAGTCTGTTATGGAGGCTTCTGTTTTGTGTTCATCTTTTGTTGTTTTCTTCCTACTGCTGCTGTTGGGATAATTGATTCTGCGCTTTGGTGATCAGCGCAAATGAAAGTTGGTAAGAAGGGGGCCTCTAACTGATTACCACTTAAGTGGCATGTGCCGGGCCATGGCAACTCGTCTAATTTGGTCAATGCTACTCGAAAAGACAAAACACTTTCTTGGCCAGAGTGGCTGAGGAGCAGTGAGCTCTGGCGATGGGCGAAGACGCGGCGAAAATGCTGAAGCAGACAGACAGCACTGGGAAAATGTAAGCCAAAGTAAACCAATTGGCCATTTGCCGTGTGCCAAATACGCGAAATGAGGAAGTCTACGGTTACAAATGCGTTGGCCAAATGCGAATGAAATGCGATTAGTTAAATGGGAGCCCGACTTGGCCCGTTCCGACCTGGCCTTGTCATGCTTTTATTTTATACATTTCACCCATCAGCAAAAAAAATTACACTGAAATATAATTTATAGCAATGCACTTTCGTAGGAAATAAGGTGATTCTATAAAAACAAGTTTACAAAGAAAATGGTACATTGATGCTTTATATTTCAAATGAAAAACAGCTTAGGGCTTTATTTAGTAGATTTATTATAAAATAATTTCCTTTCTCTGACTGTAATCCGACTAACCCTGACAATCTTGATCTTCTCTTGCAGATGTCGCCTCCGTGGAGGTTCAGACCAAGGAGGCGTACTTCAACGGCTCCACTTACCTCCGCCTGACCACACCGATGCCCATTTGGGACCACTCGGCGATTAGCTTCCGCTCTTGTCGCGGCGGCGAGATCCTGGCCCAGCAATACAACAAGAACTCCATCGTAATCTCAGTGCTCAATGACTTTCTGCAAATCTCTCTGGCGGGACCGGCAGTCCATGGGCCCAACAATCGGTTGGATGTCAAGCTGCCGTACCAGCTGCTGGACAACCGCTGGCACACGCTGCAGTTCAAGTACGAGTATGGCAATCTCTACCTGCACGTGGATCGTGCGGCCAGCATATTTGGTAAGTTCAAATCCCGCCAGGCTTTTGTCTCCCCAATCCCCAAGTTGCAGGCAGGCCACTTAAATGGGGTCGTGTCCGGCTGTGAAACGTGAAATGTTGCAAGACAAATAAAAGCAAATCACATGGCGAGGGTTAAGCCATGCAATTGTACTCGAAAAATGGGACAGCAGGAGCGGGGTAATGATGAACTCATTTGTAAAATCAATTTAACGATTGGAAAGAGAGCTGTAAACTCGAGGAAATGTAAAGAAATTAGACAATTTAGAGAGGTTTCTAGAATATTAATCAATCTTTAAATTGCTTTACTATATTACTTACTTTCCCTTTAATCCCCTCAGCCAACTCCACGTACAACAGTCAGTTCTTAACGAACCAGGACATTGGCTACAAGGATGCTATATTGATTCTGGGAAACTCCTTCTCCGGCTGCCTCCTGGATGGTCCTGGTCTCCAGTTCGTGAATAATTCAACTGTGCAAAATGTGGTCTTTGGAGCTTGTCCTTTGACTCCTGGACCCTGTAGTGATCACGATCTATTTACTCGCCTGCCGGATAACTACTGTCTCAATGATCCCTGCATGGGTCATGGCACCTGCTCATCCAGTCCCGAAGGATACGAGTGTCGCTGCACTGCCCGTTACTCGGGCAAGAATTGCCAGAAGGACAACGGTTCGCCTTGCGCCAAGAATCCCTGTGTAAACGGAGGCTCTTGTTTGGAGAACTCTCGCGGTGATTACCAGTGCTTCTGCGATGCCAACCATAGTGGTCAGCACTGCGAAACGGAGGTCAACATTCACCCGCTCTGCCAGACGAATCCCTGCCTGAATAACGGCGCCTGCGTGGTCCTGGGTGGAACTGGAGCGATTGCCTGTGAGTGTCCCAAGGGCTATGCGGGAGCCAGGTGCGAGATCGACACGGATGAGTGTGCCTCGCAGCCGTGCCAGAACAACGGAAGCTGCATCGACCGGATCAATGGATTCAGCTGCGACTGCACCGGCACCGGCTACATGGGCGCCTTTTGCCAGACGAACATTGACGAGTGCGACAAGAATCCCTGCCTGAATGGTGGCCAGTGCTTCGATACCTATGGCTGGTACACCTGCCAGTGCCTGGACGGCTGGGGCGGCGAGATCTGTGATCGACCCATGACCTGCCAGACGCAACAGTGCCTGAACGGTGGCACTTGTGTGGACAAGCCCATTGGCTTCCAGTGCATCTGTCCGCCGGAGTACAGTGGCGAGCTCTGCCAGCTGGCACCGAACTGTGCCCAGCCGTGTCCCATTGACTCGGAGTGCGTCGGCGGCAAGTGCGTGTGTAAGCCAGGCTCATCGGGTGAGTTTCAATTTACATTTCCTACCGGTTGCGGGTCATGCATGTCATTTAAAATGTATTTTTCATTTGCATTTGGTTCATGGGTTATGGTTTTTATTCTGAATGAGGTTTAATATGTTATATGTATATATATATAAAAAGCTTCCGATTTGGAGCCGCTGACTCCTCTCGAGGTGGAGATGCTGGACTCCACGTTGTGTCCCAGCGAAAAGAAGAAACGCTACATATCGCCCGAGTGGCTCAAACGCAAGCGTTGTGAGCTAAAACTGAGTACGTGAACAAAGTTCACAGGGTTTAAGTCTCAAGGCAGTTGCTATAATTAAAGCTCGACTTAACATTGATAAAGTATTATAAAGAAAAATATTAAAGTTGCATGTATTTAGCAGTATTAATTCCATTTTGCTTTGTTGATAATCCCCACAAAATTCCATACAATACTAACTTGTATATATTTCCCCCGATGTATTTGCTATAACCTAATACCCTTAATCTTATATTGTAAAAAACAAAAAAACAACGCTATGATGTTAATGGGAACGGTTTTAAGGCCCAATTGGTCACTGTTTGCCAATAACAACCACACCGACACCAGAACCACAGCCAACAACGACAACAACAACAACAAGAATTGCTACCGAAATCCCTACCCCAATCTTAACAACAACAACAAAGATTCCACCAACAATAACAACAACAACGACAGCAACAATCAGAACAACAATTTCAACAACACCAACGACTACAACAACAACAACAACAGCTATCAAAAAAGCACAACAACATCCCAACCAGGCACAGCAACAACAACAACAACAACAGCAACAGTCACCAACCCAACGCTCGGCCTCCCTGAATGCATGTCCCCAAGAAAACTGCTTGAACGGTGGCACCTGCCTGGGCCATAGTAGCAATTATACCTGTATCTGTGCCGCCGGATACACAGGTTTGGCATATATATACACATATATCCATTATGTTACCCCGCGCGCGGCAACAGCGACAGAAGGGTTGTCCTAAAAGTGTGCATGCCGGAGCACTTAGTCTGCGTAATTGAGTTAAATTTGAATGCGGTTATTGGCCTTAGTAGTTGGTTGTTCCTTAAATTGAATATTAAACTGGGCTAGAGTCCTGCTTGAATCCAGCTTGCTTAAAAAATTTAATTTTAAAGCTCATTAAATTGTTAACTCGTATATTTTCATGAGTTATATATTTGTAAATATCACTTAAACGCCTTTAAAGTTTTATTTAACATTTTCTTATACCAAAGCACGTTCTTCAAACGTGTTCCCTATTGAATATTTTATTATTGAAACTTGTTTTCAATGTTTTTCCATATCTGCATTAAGCAGTTGAATTGTATTAAATATTTATACAGGGTTGCCTTGGGACTCACTGGAATTTTTTTTATTACTAAAAAGAGCGTTCAAAATTATGCAATGATTTTTTCTAAAATGCTAATTTTTGTAGCATACGTTTGAGCGGATTTAATAATAATCTGAACAAGTTTTATATGACTAAACATTTTTCGATCTTCTTACTGGATTCACTTAGAACTCTAGCTTAACTCTTAATTCTATATTGTATAAACTTTTAGTGCAACCCCAACATAAATTAACTGTAAATACGTAGCAAAGTAGAAATATTTAGACATAATCAATTGATATTTGGTAAAATTTCTTGAGTTAATTAATTAGAAATAATTCTTTACGATGGGTTTTTGGTATTTACAAAGATAAACTAATGATTAATCTTAAATCCCAGGTTACAACTGTCAAACGAGCACCGGCGATGGTGTGGCCGCCTTGGCCCTGACTCCCATCAACTGCAATGCCACCAATGGGAAGTGCCTGAATGGAGGAACCTGCTCAATGAATGGAACCCACTGCTATTGTGCCGTCGGCTATTCCGGTGATCGGTGCGAGAAGGCCGAGAATTGCTCACCGCTAAACTGTCAGGAACCGATGGTCTGCGTCCAGAATCAGTGCCTCTGTCCGGAGAACAAGGTGTGCAACCAGTGTGCCACCCAACCCTGCCAAAATGGCGGCGAGTGTGTGGACCTGCCGAATGGGGACTACGAGTGCAAGTGCACAAGAGGATGGACTGGTCGGACGTGCGGCAACGACGTAGATGAGTGCACCCTGCACCCGAAGATCTGTGGCAACGGCATCTGCAAGAACGAGAAGGGATCGTACAAGTGCTATTGCACACCCGGATTCACCGGCATCCACTGCGACTCGGATGTGGACGAGTGCCTCAGCTTTCCCTGCCTCAACGGAGCCACGTGCCACAATAAGGTAAGGTAGAGGGCAGTTGGATTTATATCTGATTCTGCCTTCTGGTGCCCCTCGGAAGGTGTATCTGTTACTAAAGTGTACTAGTTGTTTTTCTTTAAATTCGGAAAGCATCGGATATTGAGACAAGTGAGTGGGTGCAGACTTCTTTTCCAGTCTCCTGAAATGTTTTTGCTTTCCAAACTAGTTGCCTTTCCTCTGCCTGCATTTAGAGAGGTCCTGAAGTAGGCTAATATCCGTGTATTGTCTAGCTTAGTAGTTTGAAATGAACGATTATGAATTTAAGCTTGATTTTATTCATTATCAAATAAAACCTCTTAGAATCCATCATAGAATGTATAAGTCTAACCCTCTTTACTCCTTGATTCCTCTAGATCAATGCCTACGAATGTGTCTGCCAGCCGGGCTATCAGGGCGAGAACTGTGAGGTTGACATTGACGAATGCATCAGCAATCCCTGCTCAAACGGATCCACCTGCATTGACATGATCAATAACTTCACCTGCAACTGTATACCAGGAATGACGGGCCGCATCTGTGACATTGACATCGATGACTGCGTGGGAGATCCCTGCCTGAACGGTGGCCACTGCATCGATCAACTGGGTGGCTTCCGGTGCGATTGCAGTGGCACTGGCTATAATGGCGAGAACTGTGAGCTAAACATTGACGAGTGCATCTCGAATCCCTGCCAGAATGGGGCCAAGTGCATTGACCAGGTCAAGGACTACTTCTGCGAATGTTATACGGGGTACAAGGGCAAGAACTGTGAACAGGACATCAACGAATGCGAGAGCAATCCGTGTCAGTACAACAGCAACTGCTTAGAAAGATCCAACACTACGTTGTACCAGCTGAGCCGCAACACGGATCTGCCCAAGGTGTTTAGCCAGCCCTTTAGCTTTGAGAATGCCAGCGGGTGAGTAATAATACTGGATTTTATTTAAATTCCTTGCCTAATCCTATTTAATCCGTAGCTACGAGTGCGTCTGCGTGCCCGGCATCATTGGCAAAAACTGTGAGATCAATATAAACGAGTGCGAGAGCAATCCGTGCAGCAAGCATGGAACCTGCAATGATGGGGTAGGTGTCGGGTTTCCCGGAAAATTTGTCTGTGCAATTATATATAACTGATCCCGCTTTTCCTCGTTTTCCTTGAGCAGATTGGCGCCTACACCTGCGAATGTGAACCCGGCTTTGAGGGCACTCACTGCGAGATCAACATAGATGAATGCGACCGCTATAATCCCTGCCAGAACGGCACCTGCGTTGACCAGATCAACGACTACGACTGCGACTGCGATGCCAACTTTGGGGGCAAGAACTGTTCAGTGCCACTAAAGGGATGCACAACGAATGTAAGGCTAAAGTCACAGAGTCTCTTAAAGAAATATTAATCCAAGAACCTTCTCTTGTGTTCTTTTAGCCCTGTCTAAATGCCGGCACCTGTCTGCCGTATTTGGTCAACGAAACGATTCACAAGTACAATTGTACCTGTGAGAACGGCTTCCAGGGCAACACCTGCGAGAAGACCACTACACTGTCCATGGTGGCCACCAGCTTGATTTCGGTGACCACAGAACGCGAGGAGGGCTACGACATCAATCTACAGTTCAGGACAACCCTGCCCAACGGAGTTCTGGCCTTTGGAACCTCCGGCGAGAAGAACGAACCTGTTAGCTACATCCTGGAGCTGATCAACGGCCGGCTGAATCTACATTCTTCGCTGCTCAACAAGTGGGAGGGCGTGTTTATCGGTTCCAAGCTGAATGACAGCAATTGGCACAAGGTGTTTGTGGCCATTAATACGTCGCATTTGGTACTTTCGGCCAACGATGAACAGGCCATCTATCCGGTGGGTTCCTACGAAACGGCCAACAACAGCCAGCCATCATTCCCACGCACTTATCTGGGCGGAACCATACCCAACCTGAAGTCCTACTTGAGGCATCTCACTCACCAGCCGTCCGCTTTTGTGGGCTGCATGCAGGATATCGTGGTCAATGGAAAATGGATTTTCCCCGACGAGCAGAGTGCGAACTACACGTCCGATGACACCAAGCTAGAGAACGTTCAGAGCGGCTGTCAGCGCATGGAGCAATGCAAGCCGAATCCCTGCCACTCGAATGGAGAGTGCACGGATCTGTGGCACACTTTTGCCTGCCACTGTCCCAGGCCTTTCTTCGGACACACTTGTCAGCACAGTAAGTGGACCGTCATGTCAAGAAGAGCTCCTAGGTTAAAACTTCTTTGATTCATAATATTTTTCAGACATGACTGCCGCCACCTTTGGCCACGAGAACACCACCCACTCGGCGGTGATTGTGGAGACCACTGATGTGGCTAGGCGTGCCATACGTTCTATTTTGGATATTTCAATGTTCATACGGACTCGAGAACCCACCGGACAGGTGTTCTACTTGGGCACCGATCCCCGCAAGGCGCCCACCAAAAGTAAGTGAAAATCAACAAGCTTTTTCATATAATTTTACACTCCTTCTCCCCCTCAGACATCGGCGACTCTTATGTGGCGGCCAAACTGCATGGCGGCGAACTTCTGGTAAAGATGCAGTTCAGTGGAACTCCCGAGGCCTACACCGTGGGCGGCCAGAAGCTGGACAACGGCTATAACCACCTGATCGAGGTGGTGCGCAATCAGACGCTTGTGCAGGTCAAGCTCAATGGCACCGAGTACTTCCGCAAGACGCTGTCGACGACGGGTCTGCTGGACGCACAGGTGCTCTACTTGGGCGGACCTGCACCCACCCGAGAGTCCCTACTGGGGGCCACCACGGAGCCAGGCCCGGTCGGTGCTCCAGTTGCAGGAGCCGGAACCCCCACAGAAGACACCACGGTGTCCAAGGACGCTGACGACAGCAGAGACTACTTTAAGGGCATCATCCAGGATGTGAAGGTGAGCAATGGCTCGCTCAACCTGATCGTGGAGATGTATCCGCTGAACGTGACGGATGTCCAAGTGAACGCCAAGCCTCTGGGCGCCGTCACCATCGATCGGGCATCCGTGCTGCCTGGCGCCGTATCCGATGATCTGTGCCGGAAGAATCCCTGCCGACACAACGCGGAGTGCCGGAACACATGGAATGACTACAGCTGCAAGTGTCCCAACGGCTACAAGGGCAAGGATTGCCAGGAGATTGAGTTCTGCCAGCTGGTCACGTGTCCCGGGCAGAGTGTCTGTCAGAATCTGGATGATGGATACGAGTGTCTGACCAACACCACGTTCACAGGACAGGAACGCTCCCCTCTGGCGTTCTTCTACTTCCAGGAACAGCCATCCGAGGAGATTGTGGGTGAAACTGCTCCCAAGCAGACCCTTAAGCCGGTCATCGATATAGCCTACCGTACCCGGGCTGGAGGCACTCTGCTGTATATCGACAATGTGGACAGTTTCTTCGAGATCGGTGTGAACGGAGGCCGAGTGACCATCACCTGGAAGCTCAGTCAGCTGCACTTCGGCGAGTCCACGCGCTTCGAGAAGGAGAACACGGACGGCGAATGGAGTCGCATTTATCTGAGGGCCCACAACGGCAAGCTGGAGGGCGGCTGGAAGGGCTGGGAATCGATGGTGGATCCGGCCCCAGCCTTCTCGGTTGACATCGACCAAGCGGCCATCCAGTACCTGATCGCCAGCAGCACCCAGATATACTTGGGTGGCATGCCGGAGTCGCGACAGGCACGAGGATCCACGCTGTCCGCCCAACAGGGCTCCCAGTTCAAGGGCTGTGTGGGCGAGGCGAGAGTGGGCGATCTCCTGCTGCCGTACTTCTCCAATGCTGAGCTCTACCCGCGCACCGAGAACGTGTCCGTGCAGCTGAAGGCTCAGTTCCGCCTGAATGCCACGCGCCCGGAAGAGGGCTGCATCCTGTGCTTCCAATCGGACTGCAAGAATGCCGGCTTCTGCCGAGCTGCATCGGATGAGTACGCCTGCACCTGCCAGCCTGGCTTCGAGGGCGATGACTGCGGCACGGATATTGACGAGTGCCTGGACACGGAATGCAAGAACAATGGCACCTGCATCAACCTGGTGGCTGCCTTCCAGTGCCAGTGCCAGCCGGGCTTCGAAGGTCTTCACTGCGAGCAGAACACCGACGAGTGTGCGGATCAGCCGTGTCATAACGGTGGCAATTGCACGGATCTGATTGCCGCCTATGTATGCGACTGTCCGGAGGACTATACGGGTCCGCAGTGCGAAGTGCTCAAGCAGATGACCTGCGAGAACGAGCCGTGCCGTAACGGATCCACCTGCGAAAATGGCTTTAGTGAGTACCAGAGACTATATATTGAGTTGGAATAAATTTAACATGTGTGTTCTTTCTCTATAGATGCCTCCACGGGTAACAATTTCACCTGCACATGCGTGCCCGGTTTTGAGGGACCACTGTGTGACATTCCCTTCTGTGAGCGAACGCCCTGCGATAATGGTGGTCTCTGCCTGACCACGGGACCTGTGAGTATCTACCTTCAAACTATAATCCTTCCGTTAACATGCTAAACTCTACATTTTCTCCTTCAGGCACCCATGTGCAAGTGTAGCCTGGGATACACCGGTCGCCTGTGCGAGCAGGACATCAACGAGTGCGAGTCCAATCCCTGCCAAAACGGCGGACAGTGCAAGGATCTCGTCGGAAAGTTTGAGTGCGACTGCCAGGGCACTGGATTTGAGGGCATCCTCTGCGAGAATGATATCGACGAATGCAGTTTGGAGACCGAGTACTGCGGGGGATTGGGTCGTTGCTTTAACAAACGCGGCTCCTTCCAGTGCATCTGCCAGAAGCCGTATTGCGGCGCCTACTGCAACTTCACAGATCCCTGCAATGCCACGGATATCTGCGCCAACGGCGGGCGCTGCGTAGAGGCATGCGGCGCCAAGCCGGACTACTACTGCGAGTGCTTGGAGGGATTCGCGGGCAAGAACTGCACGGCACCGGTGAGTTCTGGGATATTTTTAAACACAGGGATCTTTTAACTAAGATTACTTAAATTACCTTATAGATCACGGCCAAGGAGGACGGCCCCTCGACAACGGATATTGCCATCATTGTCATACCCGTGGTGGTTGTGCTCCTGCTGATTGCGGGCGCCCTGTTGGGCACTTTCCTGGTGATGGCGCGGAATAAGCGAGCCACCCGAGGCACCTACAGCCCCAGCGCCCAGGAGTACTGCAACCCGAGGCTGGAAATGGACAACGTGCTAAAGCCGCCGCCGGAGGAACGACTTATATAGTTTGGTCCTTGACAAGGCGACGACGATTAGCAAAGCAAACGAAAGATATTTTTAAATCCGCCCATATACACCTTAGCTGTAAAAGTAATGCAATGTTTCGTCCTAAGTTCGCCCCTAGTTACGGTTACGTCTTAGGTGCTCAAAGCAACAGCAGCAACCAGGCTCCCGCCGATCGTCCGATCGATCCCCCCTGCCTACTCTTTAGTTAGTTAATAATGACGTTGTCTATTTATTCTTGTAGTTTATACACAACAGATGTCAGCGAATATTGGTATGTCGATTCTGCATTGATATTTGACGCGAAAGTCGATATATAGATCGATGTTTTATATGTTATATCGGACCAACATATTCGGGAGAACAAATAAAATAAATAACAATTTCTCGATCATATCAATATTTCTAGATTAAATGCGATATTTGAAAAGTTTACGGTATTTTCGATATGATATTAAACGCGATATCAAATCGGACTTGCTTCGATATACATTCCTAGACAGACGTGTACCGCCCCCCTATAGTCGTTATGTAGTTACGTTCCAATAGTTTAGATTCAGTATTCGATTTCTCGTATATGTAAACCTAAAGCTGCGAACAAAGTTGAGCTCTGACACCGATTCCCGCCCCTCCTTCCTTCTCCCTCCTCGATATTCCCAACGGAAGCCTATCAAATGTATTGTACGAGTATTTTTGTAAATAGATTTGTACGACTCTTTAAACTATATTAGCTGAGCTAAACCTGAAAATCCTATATGCCTATATATATGCGAGTATATATATCAGTAAATGTGGCCTTATAACAAAAAAAAAAAAAGAATTATCAAAACAGCAATGGCAACTATCAAGAACATGAGAAACTATTGGATAAGTAAATCAAGTGAAAGACATATTTTGCTCTAGAATTTCTAAGCGTAAACGTAAGAGACTGTACTATATAATAAATATTAAATATTTCGAAATTTGTTTTCAATTTATTGATTTACTAGCTATAAGGGAATGCGGAATTCAAAACAAAATGTAAGTGATTAAATTGAGGAATTTTTGGGTATACCTTAAAAATATGAAGAACTCTTTTATAGCAAAGAAATAGCAAAAGAAATAATTTAAAAAACATAAAATTCTCGTTTTTGTTATATTTTGGGGTGAAATATCATCGTCCGTTGAACTTATTTAACTTTGCAGATAGCAACAACGTCAGACCGGACGACTATATCATATTTCTGTCATAGGAACAGTCAAAAATTAATTGAACAAAGATTATAACTTCGTTGATTTTCAATATATTTTTTATAGTATAAATAAATCAAAGCAATGCTTATTTTGTTTCAATTTGTAGCAACTATTGCTAAATTTATTCGTCAACGTAGGCATGACGCGTGTTTAATGGTTTGAATGCAAACAACAAACTTGGGCTTTGTTTTATGTTTCAGTTTTTGTTTTGTAAGAGAGCCTGCTAATGTCTAATGTAAAGGTTTTTAAATAGGTTTATGCAAGAGTATGAATGCAAATGAAAATAGGTCAACTCCAAGCGCTCCTAGTTGTATAATTGGGGTAAATAATAGTGGATTGAGTGGTTGATCGTGGAGTGGTTAGTAAGACTTGGCTAAATATTGTTAAAATGTATTGGGTGTGCTTTGTGCTTTCCGCTCAGCCCAGCGAGGCCACCCACTTGAATTTGCTCTGCATCTCCGGATGATAGAAGATGCACTCCAGCTTGTTCACACAGTTCTTGCCGAAGCGGCAGGGCTTCGGGTGATAGAACGTGCAGCCCAGCTTGGAGCAATTGGGATAGTACTTGCACATCGTTGTGGCAGTCGTGGAGGTCACTGGCGCCGATATCGACTTGTAGTTCTGTACTGGTATGACGTGCGAGGCTGTTGAACGAAAAGTAAATCTTAGTTTACCTGACAGAAATGTATAATTTTTAAACACTTACACAGAGGCGGTGCCGTGTGCTGCACGTGGCTGAGATCCCTTTGCCCGCTGTGGGCAAAGTTGCAGTCAACACTCATGCAGGCCATGTCGTACTTGCACTTGGGATGCGAGTACATGCACTTGTCGGCGAACTTGCAGTTAGGGAAGGACTTGCAGGGCGCCGTCGGGTGGTAGTACTCGCAGAACTGCTTGGTGCAGCTCGGATGGTACTTGCAACGCTCCTTGGGCTTGGTAACCTTCAGCACGGCAGAGTCCACGCTAACGGCGCTCACTGTAAAGAATAAAAGGATTGCTTTAATATAATATTTATAAATATTTGTATGGATTCACTTACATGCCGGCAGGTTGTCGTACTTTCTGTCCTCGGCATTGCGTATGGGTATCCTGCGCACCCCGTCGCGTTCGGGGCTGTTGGAGCGATGCTTCCTCTTCGAACTCGGCTCGTCCTCGTTTCTCAGAGTGAAGCGTATGGGCGTATGCTTGCCTTTGGTAGAAGTAGAGGAAGTGGTGACGCTGGCGGAGTTGTCAACCGCCGCTGGTTCCCCGCTGGAGTTTGTGGGTTGCTCCTTGGTGGCCGGTCGCTTCTCTGCCCGAGGCTTCGGTTTGGCCGGTAAGGGGGGCGTGGTCGAGCGTTCCTCGATCGGAGGCTTCGCTCTATTGTCCTTGTGGCCGTTGGCCGAGGTCGTCGACGACGTTGATGTGTTCTGGCGCCTGATGGACGATCGCTTCTTGTGCGAGCCGTGCTTGTCGTCATCCTCATCGGTGTCGTTCTTGATGACGAGCTTCTTAACTTCCTGGGGCTGCCGAAGCACCTCGCTGCGATTGAGGCTGCGCGATGTCTGGGGCGAGGCACTGCTCTGTGTGGGCGAGGGTGTGAAGCTTTTCTCCGGTAGCGATCGCCGTGATCGCTTCTCCGACGTCGTAGACGTTGGCTCAACGCTGGAAGAGGACACTTGTGGTGTGGACACTGGCGAGGAGGAACGTTTGCGTGAACTGCTCGGTCGTTTGCGATAGGATGGGCTGCCTTGGCTGCTGCTTCTCCCGCCCAGCGATTTATCCCCGTTCAGCGTGACCACAAACTGTGTCTTGCGCGCTCCGGAGCTGGGACTCGCATCGTCGTGCGAGTTGATGTGCAAGTCTATGTCCTCCACATTGGTCAGCAGCTGCGGCACATAGGCTTCGAAATCCTTCGAGCTCAGACTAGGGGCATACTCCTCCTCCACCACCTTGATCTCGGCATGACTCTCAGTGGAGCGCCGCAATCGCTTGCCATCCCGTTGCGTCACATTCACCACCAGCTCCCGAGTGCTGCGCCGGAAGAGTTCGCTGTTCGTGGGGGCACTCCGCTTGCCTCGATTCCTGCTACGATCCTTGACACGATCCGATTGGTCTACCGATTTTTGCTTGTCCACCGAGGGACTGACTTTGTCCACCTCCTGGCTCTCCTTCTTGCTGGAAGACTTGGCCAGAATAGTGGATCGCTGGGCATCGGCCACCGCTCTCAAAAGGAGATTCTTGCAAGCCTGCCGCCGGGGAGAGACCTTTGGTCTGGGCTGGATCTTGATAACCGAATTCAACGGCTTATCAGCTAGATCCTCATCGTCTGAGGGTTCTGGCGGTTTGTGCACGGCCACAATCACCCGGGAACCGATGCGTTGCTTGCTACTGGGTGCCTCTGGACTAGGCGAGCGACGCTGTCTCTGACTACGATTGGCTTCCCTGGATTTATCCCGGGCAGAGCGTCGTTCCCGGGAGCGATCTCGCTGACTCCGTTCCCGGCTGGACTCTGGCTCACTGCGTCGACGATGAGCTGGCACGTACAGCTCCTTTTGAGTGCGCGGCGGTTTTTCTGGCGGTAACTGATTCTTGGTGCCGAGGCGATCATGCACAGAACGTCGCTCAGAACGGTCTTCTTTTTGCTTTTCCACTGCCGACTGTGGTTCTTCCATATCCTCCTCTCCCTCCTCCTGCTGCTCCGGCTCTTCTTCCTGATGAGAGTTTGTATCGGGCTCAGGTTCTGGTCGCTTCTCGGGAGTCTTCTCACGTCTGTTGAAGATAATCGGACTCTTTGCCTTCCGCGGGGGCGGTTCTTTCTGCGGCGGCTCCTCCTCGACCTCCTGGTCCACTGACTCTTCCCGGGCACTTAAGTTCAGCAGATCGTCGTCGTCCTCATCGCTTTCGTCGTCGATTTCGCCAATTTGGCGTAAATGCTTCTTGGCTGCTTGGATTTTCTTCTGGATCTCGGCCAGCTCGGCGAGATCCTTTTGCCGGTTGACACCGCAAGTGGTTGAGCTGATCTCCGACGTGTTGGCCGGCATGTCGCTGTCCTTGGTTGCTGCCTCCTCATCCGACGTCGACCTCCGCTTCTTCTTTTTCTGCACAATCTCGTCCTTAGCATTGATGTCAATGTTGAGCGTCTTCTTGGCCTTCTGCATCAGCTCGTCGGCAAAAACATCTGTGATGGAGGTGATGACGGGCATAGCACCCGCAGAGCTGGATTGCGGCTCCTGCACCTCGTCGCAGGACTTGCGGTGCGGCCTTTTGTCTTTCTTAGAGGCCTTCTTCTCCTTTTCCTTGGACTTTGGGACTTCGCCACCGCCGCGCGACCTGCGCTTTTTGCTGGAAACTAATGGCAACGGGCGTTAATTAGGAATTCCTAAGGGGAGCTAGGGAACTCACCATTGGATGTCGGCAGAGTGACCTCCTGCAGCTTCTGCAGCACCTCGTGCAGCCAGGTTACAAACAAGTCAGTCTGATCGCCCAGAAACAGGTTCAGCTCGGCGTTCATCTGCTGCTTGGAGCGCTTATTGGCCACCATGACCATCACGTAGTCGGGCAGTTCGTCGTCGATAAAGCCGGAAGATCCGCCGGTGCCCAGCTCCAGCAACTTAGCCTTGACGGCGCTCTGGAAAGTGGAAACGATTTTCGCCGATGCATTCGAGTTGGATTACGAGTTCATTGATTTTCCACGGTGACTTACGCGCATCTTCTGGCCAATTTCGCTTCCCAGGTTGCACTCCATTATCGCGGTGTCTTTATCCCTTTGGTCCGTTTAATATCATGTAAATTGTTTGACGTCTATTTCGAAAAAAGATTCAATTTCTATTACATGAAAAAAAGGGCAAAATCTGCCAAAAAATAATTATCGCAGCTGCTGTTCCGATATCCAGAACTAGAGATGTGAGTTTGCGGCAGTGTTGCCGATCACACAACACGGCAAGTCCTACTTATTTTATGTGTGAATGGTTAAAAACTATTTGTTTTTGCACTAAAATTTAAAAAAATCATTTAAAAGTTAAAGAAATTGTATTCAAGAATATAGACTTTGCCAGCTCGTTTTTAATTGATTCTGTTATTTATGAATGTATAAATAATCGTGACAGAACTGGGCACTAGCCCACTAGTGCGCCGTAAATGGGTGAGATTAAACTAAGGATTTTATGTATTTATTTTTTTTCAAATAGTTTTTCAAGTATTTGTACTTAAAAACTTGAAAAATGAACTTCTTTGAAAACGCCTTACAAACATCATTTTTTGAAATACTAACCATCATTACCAATTCCGGGGATTCCATAATTTGAGCAGCGTCAAAACAGCGGTATATGACATATTTATAAGTATAAATATAAAAACATTTTGAATAGCGCTGCAATTTCTTTCAACTTCTCTGAACTATAATTGCCGAGTGTGAGAAATTCGAAAATAAAACCATTCCATTCGCATTACCTATCGCAAACAGACGATAGCACGAAACCCGACTGCGATATCGATAACCCGTGAGCATCGATGTCGAACCTTCCCTGCTAATGGCAAAAAAGAAAAGAATTTTAGAAGAAAGCAATTTTGTCATAATCGGTGCAATTCGCAATGAATAATGGAAAATAGACAGTCCAGTGCCAGTGATGTGATAGTGCCAGGTGCGTACCGCCCCCGTGGTGTGTGTGGTGTGTGAAAACGGGCCAATTTGCGCCCCGTGGGGCCCTGCTGCCTGGGCCAAAATGTGTGTCTGTGTCTCGCTTCGCCTTCCGTTCCGATGGCTGTGGAAGCCAGCCAGTTGGCCCGTGAATTGCACGGCCCCGGATTGATATTGCATTTTGGCGACTTCTTATGCGTATGCCCAGCCACTTGTTGCACTCATGGTGTTGCCTTTCGTTTCCTTTCAGAGCTCTACTTCCTCATCTCCAAGTTCCTGGCTGCGGGGCCGCTGGAGGAGACGGCAAAGGTCGGTATACAGGGGAGGCGGGATCGGCTTGCTGCGGCAAAAGAGCGCAATTTTCAGCGGTCGCAGCTTGCTGGCGGCTTTGTTTACAAACATTTTACTAATTTGGCCTTTCGCAAACCCCTTCCTTACAGGTGTTAATCCGCGAGCTCGAGGAGAAAAAGGTAAGTGGCTGGGCTTGGGCGGACTCTGGGCTTGATTCCTGTCGGGGGTGTCGCCAAAAAAGAAGCGAATCTCTGGCACCGCGTTTGTTTATACGCTTTGTTTTGGTTTTGTTGTTGTTTTCGCTGCCGGCAGCGGACGACGACAAAGCCTACATACGTCCGCTTGTCTCAGAGTTGGAAATCAGACTGATTTTGGTCTGGCCACGGGATATGTAGCCGCACGGTTCGTCTGTCCAAGAGTAGGTAGCGGCGGCGAAAAAAAAAAACTAAAACAAAAAACTGAAAGGGATGCCCCGCGACGTCATCATAAACGTCATAGAGTGCAAGTGATAACACCTACACCTACACATGCACATATACTATACATATATTTTCCCCTCCCCTTGTGTCGCCCGCAGGTTCTGCCCCGTCGCATTGATTGGCTGGGGAATGAGCATGAACAGACCTTTGCCGAATTGGTGAGTATTGCCAATTGCCTAATTAACAACTAATGGCCGCTTAACGCCATTTGAATTGATTTGATCGTCGGTCCGACATTGCGTAAGTGTGCGCGCATTTCTTTTCCTCTTTGTCGTGCGTGTGCCTGTGACGTCATGGGCGAGGGGATAGAGAAAAAACATAGCGCATGCCAATTTCTTTTTAAAGTTTTTGCCCTAAAACATTAAAATTGCAGCAATCAATCATTTTATCACTGCAATTAATAAACAAATAAGTAATTATTTAACAAATGCATCTTAAAAAATTAACAAATTACAAAAATCTTAAGAACGGAGTGGAAAAATTCCCAAACTGAGGAAAAACAAGACATTTTTGAAAAACAAGCATATTTAAACAAATGCGATGTAATTTTAGTTATAACAATTAGTTGCAGTCGCCGACATTTTGCTTTCGCACACATCGAAGGTCTGCGCGCTCACACGGACAGGCGCAGCCACCACCTTGCCCTGACTCGTGTGCGCCAGAGCGAGACAACCGTATGTCGGCCTTGTGCTGGCGAACAGCTGCCTGTAAAGATTTTCGATAGACATGCGTTAATTTTTATCGAATTCAAATCTTTAGGAACAAAAATACGCGCACATTGGCGCCCAACATTTGCTGGAGATATGCGGCCGCCTGTGCCCGCTGGTGGATCGGGAACTGCCGCCCAGTGTGCCGGGAATAAACTCGCTGCTGGGCCGTGGGCGACAGAACCTGCTGCGCACCAAGGAGACCGTTTACAGGCATCGCTCGCTAAGAGACTACTGCACCACATTGCATGGCGTCTCTCTGCCGGATTCGAGCTTAACCAAGTCCACCCACAACTTGAGTGAGTAGCCAATGAAATCCCTTACCTCTTTTATTGTTTAATAACGAATATATCAACCTTTTCAGGCCGCGTCCTTGCTGGCCGGGAACATGGCTGCAATGTGCGGCGCAAACTGCTCGTTCCAACGGACATCTACCGTAAGACGAAGCTCCTACGCCGCACCGTGGGCCACTTGTCCTCGGTTTACTGTGTCCTCTTCGACCGCACTGGACGCTACATCATCACAGGAGCCGATGATCTGCTCATCAAGATCTGGTCCGCGGCTGATGGCCGTCTGCTGGCCACCTTGCGCGGCGCCTCCTCCGAGATCACGGACATTGCCATTAACCTGGACAACACAATGCTGGCCGCTGGATCGTTGGATCACATCCTCAGGGTGTGGGACATGCAGACCACTTCGCCGATCGCCGTCCTGTCTGCCCACACGGGCATGATAACGTCGGTGAACTTCTGTCCCTCGCCCCGCAGCGATTTGAAGTATCTGGTGACGACCAGCACGGATGGGTCCATTGCCTTCTGGCAGTACTCCACGCCGCGCGGCCAGAAGATTACGTTTGCTCCAAAGCCGACGCAGTACCACGAAAAGCTGCGCCCCGGCCAGGCACAGATGATGTGCACAACCTTCTCGCCGGGCGGCATATTCCTGGCCGCCGGCTCTGCTGATCACCATGTGCGCGTCTACATGATGGGCGAGGATGGACCGAAAAGGATCCTGGAAACGGAGGCTTACACCGATGCCGTGGACTCGGTGCAGTGGTCGCACCGTGGCCTGCGATTCATTTCGGGCAGCAAAGATGGCACCGCTCACATCTGGACCTTCGAGTCGCAGCAGTGGAAGAGCGCCAAGCTGTGTATGACGGAGCGCCTGCCCAGGTGAGATTTGTCAGGATATTGATCTTGAATTGCTAAATATAATGTGTATTTTATATGACAGCTGCCCGGAGCCAGAGGAGGGCAAGAAGCTGAAGGTCACCATGGTGGCCTGGGATGCATCGGACCGTTATGTTATCACCGCCGTCAATGATTTCACCGTGAGTAGTCCTTAGCTCCCAGAATTCACAAAGATTTCCACTTCTAATCCAATTATTTCTCCTTCCAAACAGATAAAAATCTGGGACTCGAAATCAGCCAAGCTGCATCGCGTCCTGCGGGGCCACAAGGACGAGCTGTATGTGCTGGAGTCGAACCCTCGGGATGAGCACGTCCTGCTCTCCGCCGGCCACGATGGCCAGGTGTTCCTGTGGGACATTGATCAGGGCGTGTGTGTGGCCAACTTCTTGAATGACATCGATGGCCAGGGCCACGGGTGTCTCTTTGACGCCAAGTGGTCGCCAGATGGCACGATGATAGCCGCCACAGACTCGCATGGTCACATCCTGATCTTTGGCCTGGGAATGTGTATTGAGAAATACAAAATGGTAAGTCAAGGCGCACATTAATTATAATCCTTTTATATATATTTTTATTTTTTATTAGCTGCCCACCGAGCTGTTCTTTCACACGGATTTCCGGCCCTTGTTGCGCGACGCCCAACACCATGTGGTGGACGAACAGACACAGATAATGCCGCATCTCATGCCGCCGCCATTCCTGGTCGACGCCGATGGCAACCCGCATCCCTCCAAGTACCAACGCTTCGTTCCGGGCAGGGAGAGCTGCAGCTTGGACCAATTGATACCCAATCTGACGGTGGGCGTGGATGGCGTTGTGATCGACGATAATGCCAATGCTCAGCTAAATGCTGGCGGAGGTGCTGCTCCTGCTGCGCCGGCCGGTGCGCCCGCTCCAGCCTCTCCCGCAATCGGTGGTCCAGGTGCAGGAGGAGGAGGCGGAGGAGCTGGTGGAGCCAACTACTCGCACATAGACCGCATGATCGCAGCCCTGGCCAATCGGCAGTCGGGTAATGCCAACGCCAACGATGCCAATGCGAGCAATGCCAACCAATCCTTCGAGCGCCTGACCAACCGCCAGCCGCTTCCCGACTCCAATGGCCGACAGTCCTCTCGCGGCAATGTTCTGGGCAGCCGCATGAGTACTCCCCGCCAGGGATGGGGCGCGGCAGCTGCTCCAGCTGCAGCGGCTGCCGAGGAGGCTCATCCATCGCCGGCAGAAGGATTGGGGCAGGCGCCACCAGCGCAAGCCCAGCAGCCGCTCCCACTCAAGTTTGTCCGCCGCACGTACGTGCGTCCCATGAAGTACGCCCAGTTGCAGAACCTCAAGCAGACCATCTACGCCGCCGGCCAGTTCGAGAAGCAGGAGTACAAGCGGGAGATGCGACGGCGACCCATAATGATCAACACGGCCAGTGCGGCGTCTTCGCAGCAAGCCGGCGTTGTAGGCAGACCGCGGAATACGAGAGCCAATGGAAGCGGAGGCGGCGGTGGCGGAGGAGGCGCTAGACCGGCCAGGAGGCGTGGAGCACAAGCGGGAGCCGCACAACAGCAACCGGCCTATCGTACGCGAGCTGTGAGGTCGCAGGAACCAGAGCCATACGATGAAGTGGCGCCGCCGGAGGAGGAAGACGACGTGTCCAGCAACTCGTCCGGAGACACAAGCTACTCGAATGTGGAAGAAAACCTGGAGGACAGTAGCGACGAGTCGGACACGGACAGCTCCGACTACTCGGACTGGGTAGCGGACACGCCGGGCCCCAACTTGGAGCCGCCCAAGCGCTCCAAGCGCAAGCCGCTCTCCCGCAGACCACCTAGCAGCGATGACAGTAGCGACGATGAAGCAGCCGCCGGCCGAGCGACTGATGGCCAGGTTCACTCCCGCAAGGTGGGCCGCAAGACTGTCTTGATTCCGCCCACGGATGCGAATGGCGAGATACCGGAACTGTATCGACCCGCCGAATGGCTGTCCGAGGTGATACCCCGCAAGGCGCCCTACTACCCCCAAATGGGCGACGAGGTGGTCTACTTTAGGCAGGGCCATGCCAAGTACTTGGACGCCGTTCGCACGAAGAAGGTCTACAAGCTGTCGCACAGCTCAGAGCCGTGGAACTTTCACACGCTGCGGGACCACGAGCTGGTCCGTGTCATTGGCATCAAGTACGAGATTCGGCCGCCCCGACTGTGCTGCCTGAAGCTGGCCATCATCGACGACGAGGGCAACATGACGGGGACAACGTTCAAGATCAAATACCATGACATGCCCGACGTCCTGGACTTTCTGGTGCTGCGCCAGACCTTCGACTTGGCCGTGCAGCGCAACTGGAGCATTGGCGATCGCTTCCGCTGCATGATCGTCGACGGCTGGTGGATGGGCCAGATCGAGTCGCGTCACCCGCTCTCTGCCGACTTTCCAGATTCGTTTTTCATGTGCTTCCGCGTCCGCTGGGACAACGGTGAATACGAGTTCATGAGTCCCTGGGACATGGAGCCGATCGACCAGGAACGCGTGCCGGACGAGGTCGGAGGTGCTGTACCAGTGCTGCCGGAAGAGATTCGCGCCACATTGTACCAGCCCAAGTCGGAGGAGTGGCACCGTGGCGATCGGGACGGCACCTGCCGTCGCATCATCAATGGCTTGGAGCAGGTCATGCGTCTGTCCATTGCTGAGCACTTCCTGGCCCCGGTCGACCTCAACATCTATCCGGACTACGCTTACCTGATCGAGTATCCCATCGATCTGACCACGATCAAGTCGCGCTTCGAGAACCACTTCTATCGCCGCATCACCTCAGCACAGTTCGATGTGCGCTATCTGGCCACCAATGCGGAGCAGTATAACCGCCGGCACACGATTATCGTCAAGCATTCCCGGATTGTCACCGATCTCTGTCTAAGGATCATCAGGTAAGTCAAGGCTCATGTGGATATGAAGTAGAAAAACAGTACTATTCGATATTTAACCAATGCATCAAATCAAAAATATGAAAAAATAGATATTTAAATGTTAAATAACATATTTTTCGATAATATAACTATTAATTTCTCAAGTGTTCGTATATTTTCTGACGATATACCTCCATAACATCAACTTAATCCTTGAAAAATGATTGGTATTCCAGGGAAGCGGATGAGATTGATGTGGCTGCCGTCTATCACCAGCTGGTGGATGTCTATCACTCGTCCGATTCGGAAAACGAAGCGGATTCGGATGTGGTGCCATCGACAAGCACTGGGCCCACCACATCGGCAGCGGCAGCAGCCGCCAGACAGAGAGTATCCTCCACCCGACGGTGAGTGTTACAAGTCCCTGTTAATGTGACTGTTCCAGTAAGTAATCTTGGTGGAATTGCAGCTCCACTCGTACACATTCGGAGGGCGATTGGCGCGCCGACTGCCGGCAATTGCTGGATCTGATGTGGGCGCGAACGGATTCAATGCCTTTTCGAGAGCCCGTGGACACGATTGAGTTTCCCGACTACCTGGAGATCATTGCCACTCCCATGGATCTGCGTACTGTGAAGGAGGACCTGCTGGGTGGCAACTATGACGATCCGCTGGACTTTGCCAAGGATGTGAGACTTATATTCCAGAACTCGAAGAACTACAACACCAACAAGCGCTCGCGGGTGAGTGGTGGAGAAGTGGCAATTCGGCAGATCGTCGTACAGATCGTCATTTATTGCATTCCTGCACTGAGATCGGCTTTCTGTCTCAGCAGCTGCGCCTTCCTTCTTTTTTGTTTCTAACCCCTCCTAATCCTCCTAATCCTCCTTCCCCTTCGTTCCCTTCCACACGCACTCACATGGACACATATGCAAGCTCATCAATCTGTTCTTTACGTTTCTTTTGCCTCTCGCGTAAACATGCCTTCAATCTCGATCTTCAAATTAACCATCCCAACTCATGATCAAAAATAACCCATCAAACATATTGATAAAATGACTAACCAAATGAATGACGATCTCCGTGACTATCATCTAATATAGGATAATCTAGCGGTAAGGTTTCTCTTTTTCCCCTCAGGGCTACTAACAACCTGCTTAATAGAGCTTACAGAACCCTTGATCCTATTAAATATGGCTCTCCATCTCCTTCCCTTTGCAGATCTATGCCATGACACTGCGTCTGAGCGCGCTCTTTGAGTCCCACATCAAGACGGTGGTCACCAGCTGGAAGGCGGCCTGCAGGCGCGCGAATAAAACCAAGTCGGGAAGCAGCGGTGGCGGAGGTCGCGGCGGCTCTAGCAGTCCCAACAAGCGGGCCAACAAGGAGCGATCCACGCGTCGAAACCAGAAGCCGTCAACTGCCGCTAGACGATTACCGATGGCGCACTCCAGCGACGAGGATGAGGACGATGACGACGACGATGATGATGAGGACGGCGGAGCGGCTGCCTCGAGGGCATCACGATCTCGCCGTCGCAACGGTGTTGCGGTCACTGCCAGCTCATCGGGCTCCAATCGCGTCAGCTCTTCATCCACCGCCCAGCAGCGCCGGCACAAGAGCAGCAGCAGCGAGGAGGAGGAGGATGAATCCAGTGCACAGGCCACCTCGGATGCCAGCAGCGACGAGGAGGAGGAGGAGGACGCCCACTCCAATGCCAGTTCCCCAGAGCAAATTCGCACGCGCAGGGCCAGACAGAGGCAGCGCGTCAACGATGATGAGTCCATTGCCAACGATTCCGAGGACAGTTATAATCCCAACGAGGGGCGCAGCAGTGGCCGCAGATCGGGAACTAAACGTCCCTCCAGCAACCGGAACAGAGACAGCGGCCACTCTAGCAAACGTCGGCGTGTGAACAAGAGTCCAGCCAATGTGGCCTCCGCCGCTGGGCCCTCTCGCCGGACGCGTCGCCTGCTGGGCAGCTCAGCCGAGGAGGCGGCCTCCCTTTCGCAGCACGACGAGAGCACCCAGGACAGCCAGACGGGACGCAGAAAAGGTAGATCAGCCACGAGCCGGTCCCAGCCAATTGGCAACGGTCCCAGCACCAGTGCTGCGGCGGCTGCCAGTGGCTCAGCCAGCCTGGAAAGCCCCTCCCGAAAGACTCGCACCAACGGGAGCCGGACAACCTCAAGCCATCATGCTGCCGAAAACGATCACAGCTACCACCTGCCAGTGCGCAACGGGCGCATCATTGAATCTGACACGGATTCCCACGGCCCTGTGAGCAGGCCAACTCGCCAGAGCGCCAAGCGGGCGCTTATGGATTGGGGACGTGGCAGTGACATCGAAGAGGAGGATAGCGATGATGCCGAGGAGGTGAGTTGTCAGGATTAAGTAATGTTTTCTGTAAGAAAATATCTACATCTGCCTTTTTTCTTATTTTTATCATCCAGATCCTGCCCACGCCCACGAAGGACGACGTACCATCAACCAGTAGAGCTGCTTTAGCTCAGGCCGCCGCCTCTGGACCTGTCCGTCAATTGCGTACGAACCGCAACACAGTCGTCCGACCTGCCCAAAGTGACGACGACGATGATGACGACAGTGACAACGAGCCCCTGGCCAACAATCAGCAGAGTATGTCGAAGAATTCCCCGTGTAAAATCCAGTTATTGATCTCAATTTCTCTCATTCTCAACAGAGAATTCACAACCTCCCGCAAAATCAAGTTCAACGGCGACAACAGCCCCTCATCCGCTCACTCTTCGCCGCCGCCTGGCCTCGCCGCTGGAACGCAGCCCACACATGACACGCTCGCATGCCACCTCGACGACGTCCTCGGTCGCGGGATCTCAGGCACAACAGCAGCCACCGGCGGTGGCCACTCATGACCACAACTACCTGGGCAACATGAACTCCCGCGCCCCACGACGCATTCTGTCTCGCCATCAGCGCAATGCCGATGAGCTGGACACGAGTCTGGATCCCCTGGAGAGCAACCGCCTGCATACAGTTATAGCCAATCATCGGCGTCCCACCTCGACGACGACAAATAGTACCAGTAACAGCACCAGCCATGTAGTCACCAGACGTCTGCGGGGACGCGTCAGTCAGGCGAACTCTCAGGACGAGGACGAGGAGCAGGAGCAAGAGCAGGAAGAGGATGAGGCAGCTGCCTCCGATGAGGGCACCGACGGCGGCTCCAGCACACAACTGAATGAGGACGAGGACGAAGACGAGGATGATGATGATGATGACGATGACGATGAAGAGGACTCGGACTCGGAAGACAATCAGCCACTGACCAGCTACGTTTCGCCCAGCAACGGGCGCACCCGGCGACGTGAAGCGAAAACCTCCTCCTCCTCGGCAACCACACAAGAGCGCCCGCTGCGACGCACGCGTCGTCCGCCCTCCGATCAGTCCTTTGTCAACGACAACGATGACGACGATGATTATGTGGTGCCACGCAGTCGGCGCGGTGGAAATCGTAGCGCGAATCAGCGCGGCGGAGGACGTAATCTGAAACGGCCACGCTACAACGAGGAGTCCGAGGAGGAGGAAGCGACGGCATCAGCATCCAGATCCTCGCATCGCAGTAAACGAATCCGCAATGGCGATGCCCACGCCAGCAGCCAGGAGCGATCTCGGTCCGCCGACCATGGACAGGACGACGAGGAAGAGGGCGGTAGCTCAGGGGACAGCGATGATCAGCGCGTGAGCGTCAGCAGCCGAGGCAGGGTGCGAAAGATTTCGGCAAAGGCGCGTGGCATGTTCAAGGAGTGACCGCAGACTGTTTTTTGTATAAATTAAATCTAAAATGGCGAATCCCTGTAGCAATTTGCTCGCAACATCGCTTTCTTATTATTGATTAATGTGTAAGAGTAAACCACGTCGTCACCTGTCATTGCCCCCGTCACGTCACAGTCACAGTCGCCGTCATTGTCCAGTCCGTGCCAGCACCCAAGAACCCCCATCAACCCAATCCAGCCCAGGCAAGGAGTGTACGTTCTCGTCCCCAACATCCACATCCGTCATGCTTCAATCGTTGTTCGCGTCTTGGGCTGATCATTGGCCTCCGCCCTACGTGCTATGTGTAGGGCGGGGTCTATCTGTATTTCTATAATATATAGGTACTATCATACGTATATATTACAAAGGTAGCACTCGGAATCACACTTCATTTACAATAGTTTTAGAATAAAGTATTATGAAAAACACTGTAACTCTGTATGTAACTTCGCTTAATCCTATTTACGATCTATTAGTTGGGGGAGTGGTTATGGTCATGGAGATGGCAGACCCACTACTTGACTGTCTTGGCGTAGTTCTTCACCCACTCCTCTGCCTGCCGCTTCACCTTGGCCACCGTAGCCTCCGTGCCGTGGGTCTCCTCCAGTTGCAGATACTTCTTGTAGATTACCTGCATCTTGTTGGGTTTCAGCTTCTGAAGTACAGCGCGTTCCAGGACGTTTCTGCAATTGGGATTTAAACAAGGAATTATAGAAAATATGAATATATATCAATACGGTTTCGATATTTGTTGCATAATTCGATATATAAATAGATATTTTAACGTTGCAGTATATCGATAATCGGTTTAAACTAACTGTTATAACAGTTTTCTGATATATTTTTCCATACTATTGATATTTATAAAGCGATAAGTGAAAGATTTTTTAATATTTCCCATTTTTTATATGAAAGTGCGGAATTATGGAAAATATTTTCGATATCTGTTGCAAAATTTGATATATAAATAGACATTTTAACGTTGAGTATATCGATAATCGGTTTAAACTAACTGTTATAACAATTTTCTGATATATTTTCCATACTATTGATATTTATAAATCGATAAGTGAAATATTTTTTAATATTTCCCATTTTTTTTATATAAAAGTAACAGATATTTTAGCCAATACATCACAACGTTATTTGCCCCTCGATAAGTGCGAACTCTAAACTCACCTCGCCGAGTCTATGAGATCCGCCTTGATCAGCATGTCCACATACACCGACCAAATGTCGATTCGCTTCGGATAGGAAGTGACCACATCGTCGAGCAGTGTCTGGGCCATGTCGTTGGCATCGTTCTTGGCATACAGCTTGGCAAAGGACACAATGCAGTTGATGTCTGCAAAGTTAATTTACAAATTAACATTAAATTAAAAAAAGGACAAAGAGATCCTTACGTTGTTGATTTGGCAGCACTCGCAGGGCCCGCTGGAGCAGGGCGTGCACCTGGTCGGACTTGCCCAGCCAGAAGTAGGCCTCGGCTGCCACGGGCCACACCTTCACCTCGGCCTTGAACTTGTTGAGGACGGTGGTCAGCAGGGCAGTGAGGCGGTCCTTCTGCTTGTTCTTCTTGAGAATGTCAATGACACTTATGTAGATCTCCAGGGGATCGTTGCAGTTGAGGGCTTCCTTCAGCACATCATCGAAGTTGTTGCTGTAGACGAGCTCAATGTTGAGCAGGGCGCTCCAAATGTTTCGCAGTTCCTGGGTCTCCCGGAAGGATATGGTGGAAATGGCCCGGCGGGCCAGGTCGCGAGCCTTTTCGATCTCCGTGTTGGACAGAAGGAAGGCTATGTACTTCAGCCAGGAAATGCTATTGTTGGGCTGGGCTATAACCAGTCGCTCGTACTGGTCAATGGTCTCTAGCCGCGCCTTCGGATCGGCATTGCGCTCTTCAATCTCTCGGAGCCGCTGCTCCTCCTTAACCTCCGCCTTTGCCTTTTCCTTGGCACTCAATCGCTTCTTCTTCGCCGGCTGCACATCTGCTGCATCCTCTTGGTCATCATCTTCGTCACTGGAAGCTGCCTGCTTCGGATCGCTCTCCCAAAAGCTGGACACACCGGGCAAACGGGTTTTGGCCTCAACTCCATTGGTTTTTGGTGTCTCGGTCTTGGCATTCTTTGCTGGTTTCTTGTCCTCAAAAAAGAGCTGTCCATTCTGCTTCGGCTTCTCCTTGTCAATGCCATTTGTCAAGGACTGAGTCTTTTGGCCCTTGGCCGGTTTTTCGGCCTCCTCCAACTTTCGCTTCGCTGCTAGGGCCTCCGTTTTGGCCTTCTTCTTTGGCGAAATCTCCTCCGTTTTGGCCTTCTTTTTCGGAGCAGTCTCCTCAGTCTTGGCCTTCTTCTTTGCAGAGGTTTCATCCAGTTTTGCCTTCTTGGCCTTCACAGCGGTTTGCTCTTCCGCCGATCGCTTCGCACCTCTCCAGATGCGCCAAACATTTTCGGGAACAGCGATGGGCAGCTTGTCGTGTATGAAGGCAATGTTGCAGAAATCTCCTTGCCGCAGGTCCACGCTGCCAGAGTTCTCGATGTCGTTCTGATGTAGGCGAATGGGACAGATGACCAACGGATTGGTGCCCTTCTTCAGCGAGCATATTGCCACGGACTCCAGTTTCAGCAGCACCTTGGCCTTCATGCCGGCTCTGCCGACCAGATTCGTGGGCAGCTCCGCGCTGTTCGAGATGTGCTCAATGTCGTGCTTCTTGTTGCTGATCAGCAGCTGGTTGGCGGAATAGTCAATCCACAGAATCACCGCCTGGTGCTTGCTGCCCACCTGTGGCACTGGCCCTGTGCCAGCCAGGCTGGAGAGCAGCAGGGCGCTTAGGTCGTCCTCCACTTTGTAGACCCAGTTATGGGACTCCGGTTCGATGCCCTTAAACACCAAGCTGACCTTTTCTCCGACGGAGTACTTGGCAATGGGGGCGGATAAGTCCTTGAGCGCTGTCTTAATCCCCGCCACCTCGTCCAGATACGCTTCAACCAGCTTGGCTGTGCCACCCAAATCCCCGTTCCACACATCGGTGAGCTTGGCGGACACCGTTAGGGTCTTGGTTTCCACCTCCTTGCTGAGCACCTTCACCATCAGCAGCTGCTCGGGCTCCAGTTCGACGGGCGCGCTCTTGACAACATTCAATCGCAGCATCCGGACGTGCACCTTCACCGGCTTGTTGTAGTTGCGGACGCAGACCATGAGGTCCACCACCTGATCGGTGGCATGCTTCACGTAGGAGCGTATGATGTCCCCCACTTGCACCGACGCCCAGTCCTTGGTCAGTTGGCCGCTGAAGTAGGCGACGTCGCGCAAACTGAAGATGTTCTGCTCGATGCAGGCGGCCTCGGTGAGGGTGCCAACAGGATGCACTCGCCACTGGGCATGCCACAGTTCTGGATGATCCGAAAGCATTCTCGTTGGTATGAGACCCGTAAATTCCTCCACCTTGGGACGCCCCTCCTCGTCTTCTTCCTCGTCATCGGCGGCATACGTGATTTTAATCTCCAATCCGGCGTCCAAGGCATTGGTCACCCCAACGGGACAGATCTCGCCCAGCTTGAACTTGTCCTCGGGCAGAGTCAAGATGATTTGATCCTTGCTGCGGCTCAGAATGCGAAACTTCGTGGTCTGTCCCTCGAAGAAGGAGCTCTGACCCTTCAGGTTTTGCCTGTGGAGGACTCCCTTGATGCCGTTGCCGAACTTTACGAGCACGTAGTTGGTCTCGCAGCGGACCACAGTGCCGGTGTACACGTTGTCCACATGGGCGGCCGTGTGATCCGTGAGGAGCTTCAACCCCTTGGCCAAGTACTCGCTGCGGTTGCTCAGATAGCAGACCTTGCGGTCCGCGTCCACCTCGAGGACCCGGCATTTCAGCTGCTGGCCGACATCGTAGCGGGCGTTGGGCGCCAGGTAGAACTGCTCCAGAATGCCGTTGACCTTGCCGACCTTCACCGCCCAGCCCTTGATCTTGTCGTCCTTGCGGAACACCTTGGCTGTGACCAGGTCGCCCGCCTTGATGTCCTCCAGACTGTAGAGCTTCTCGTTGACCAAGTTCGGGTCGTCGGAGCAGTAGTAGACGGATTCGATGACATCGTAGCCGAGAACGCGCACCTTGTGCTTGGTCCTTCGTCCGTACTTGGCGAGAACTTCGTCCTTGTCGTAGTTGCCCTTGAAATTGGCCCGGATGGAGCCGTAGGAGATGATGCCCTTCAGCCTCTTGTTGAGCAGCAGCACCACTCCGCCACTTCCCAGTCGGAGGACCTTGCTCTTCTCCACCACAGAGCCCACCTTGATGGGTTCACCCTCCTCTTCGTTCTGATCCTGATCCGTTCCGACCTTGATGTCCAGGTTGAGAGTGAGATACACCAGCTTTGTAAGGGGCATCACGTAGAGCACGCGGGCGTTGTAGTCCTCGTTCAGCTCGTAGGCATCCACAGTGTCCAGGGCGTTGGCCAGGTGATGCTCGTTGACGTAGGCGCTGAAGGACTCGTTCATGATGCTGCCCTTGAGGCCGTCTTTCAGATGCTTGTCCACCTTGAACCGGACAATGCTGCCCGGCAGTATGTAGTCCAAATTGGTCTCGTTCTGGCTCTTGATCTTCATCTGGTCCTGATCCACCTGGACACAGGTGCAGGTGCTCTGGTGGGCGTCGTGCTTGACCTGCTTGACCTTCAGGAAAGCCAACTGGCCCACGTGCAGCGTCTGTTGCGGCTCCTCGCAGGGCACAAAGGCCTGCAGTCCCTGCACTCCCGTCTCGATGACGTAGCCGTGCTCCTGTATCTCCGCCACGGCGCCGGAGAAGATGAAGCCCTTCTTGATGCTCTTGTGGTGCAGGCTGCCGTGGACGTCGGCCGGCTTGAGGGAGAGCAGCAGCGAGATGCGGCTGCTGTCCAGCTTTTCTGTTTTTATGGCCTTGCCGTAGACGATGCGGCCCACGGGGAAGAGTTCTGTGAGGTCGTGGTATTCGCTGGTGTCGCCCGACATCGCCGACTTGGCCACGCGCGTGTATGCCTCCGATATGTCCGCCACCAGGGTGCGGGCAAACATCCGGCCGGGCAGGGCGATCTGCAGCGTGGTGGCGCTCGCCTCCTTGACCACTCCCATGACCAGCATGTCCTCCTGCAGCGTGTCCATGTTGAGCGTTTCCGCGGAGAACGCCTCCAGCTGGTCATTGTTGTCCTCGGTGAGCTCCTTGAGAAAGTTGTCCTTCGGCTTCGCTGCCTTTTTCGTCTTCTTCTGCGACGCACCAAATACCTGCACAGGCGAACGAAAAAGTATGTACCACTCGAGCGCTGATTTCTCGATGAAAACTCACTATATTCGAGCTGCTGTCGGCCGACTTGGCCTCGGCGTGGAGTGTCCCGCCGCGGGGGAAGCTCTTCTCATTCGGAACCATGGCTAAACTCTGTAATTAAGCGTTTTAAACAGCAAAAATCAAGCAACGTGCCCACAACTACACGTGCTGCACAGAGTGACCATGTCGGGGTTGTTCGAAATTACCAAAGACCGCGAACAAAATACCAGAAAATACAGCAATAGTGAAACAGTGTTCAGTGCTGCCCATTTAACAGCATCAGCATATGCGATCGGCATACAGTGCTGCCCATTTTACAGCGATCTGCATACAGTGCTGCCCATTTAACAGCGATAAGCATGCAGTGCTGCCCATTTAACAGCGACCAGCAAACAGTGCTGCCCATTCAACAGCGATCGCCATACAGTGCTGCCTGCCTAGCTATATAGCTGGTCTGCCTAGCTATATAGCTGAAACTTGGCTATAAAGCTAAAAAGCTGGCTTTATCGCTAAAAATCTGTCTTTATCGCTAGAATCTGGCTTTATAGCTAGGCAGACCAGCTATATAGCTAGGCAGACCAGCTATATAGCCAAATTTAGCGGGTAAATAGCTAAATTGGTATCGCTGCACACATGTGGGTTTGAGAATCGCGACTTTTTTAAAAATGCAAACTTTACGCGAATTTACGCGTAAAACCAAGCGCGGCAACATCCTGAAGATCGTGCGCGAGCACTACCTGCGCGACGACATTGGCTGCGGCTCGGACCTGTGCCAGCTGTGCTTCCAGAACGAGGTGCACCAACTGACCGCCCAGCACGAGATCCGGAGCAGCCTCTTCAAGTTCCCGCACTACATTGTCTTGGACACCAATGTGGTGCTGGACCAGATCGACGTGCTGGAGGAGGACGTGCTCCACAACGTGATTGTCCTCACAACCGTCCTCAACGAGGTGAAGCACAAGAGCTCCTCCATTTACAAGCGCTTCAACGAGCTCGTCCACGATCGCACCAGGAACTTTTACGTGTTTGTCAACGAGCACCACAAGTGAGTAATTGGATTTCACATAATCCTCTCCAGAAATACCTATAATCTTGTTGTAGGGACACCTATGCGGACCGGGAGCCGGATGAGACCGCCAACGATCGGAATGACCGCGCCATCCGGCTGGCCACCAAGTGGTACGACGACCATTTGCAGGCTTCGCAGTCCTCCAAGGAGTTGGAGCGCAGCGGTCGGACTGCCACCCGGGTAATCCTGCTCACCGACGACGCAGGAAACCGTGCCAAGGCCGAGGCCGAGGGCATTCTCGTGGCCTCTGCTGCGGAGTATGTCAAGTCTCTGGACGACTTCCCGCTGCTGGTGGACAAGCTGTCGCGCAACACGTTCGAGAACGAGAAGAAGGGCCTGCCGCAGTATCCGGCGCATCTGAGCATGAAGGAGCTGCTCGAGGGACTGCGGAAGAAGAAGCTGCTGCAGGGCGCCTTCCAGGCCTCCAGGGAGAACTACCTCGAGGGCAGTGTCAACGTCGAGGGGTACGAGAAAGGGGTAAGTGATCCGAAATACTCTCCTTTCCCCCTTAATTGCATGTTGCTCCTTCATTTCAGATTCT
>VNJS01000570.1:0-59753 GCA_008042575.1 Drosophila watanabei
ATTTTGCTGCGCAATAAGAGTGGCACGCAGTTGCATGATGATTCCGAGAAGATCGTCTTGGTCTGAAACGCCCTCCTGTGACCCCTGTGGTGCGCTTTCAGGGTTTGTGTTGACCTCTTCAGGCTCTGTGCCAGAGGCGCCATGTTGATACTCTCCAGCATTCTGGTCAGCTTCTACCTCTGGTGCTTGGCCTCGTTGCTCAGGCGGTATCTGCCCTAGGCGAGCCATCAACTCCGCTTTAGTACCTTGGGTTGATAAACCCAATGCTGAAAGCCACCTTTTCAGCTGAGTGACCGAAAATTCGTTTAAATCAACTTCGTTCATGGCGTAGATTTGACCACTTCTGAATTTGTGGTAGGCGTTTAGAGAAAGGCTGAGTAGTATAAAAAACGCGTCTTCTTTATTACTTTGCAGAACACCGACTCCCTCTCTCCGAGATCTGCTAACATTCTTCTCCTCTTAATGTTAATTTACATCGGCTTAACATATGCTTTACATAGTATTGGTGTTGTACACGTATCGATATATTAGTGTGACCCTCTACCAGCCTACTACATGTTTCACTACCTTCTGCTAACGAATACCTAAAAATTATTACAACAAAGTTAAGGGTTTTCAAATCTATTAAAAAGGGTGTTCAAAGGTGTTCTATAAACTGTGTTATGTATTAAATAATAGTATTATTTTATACACATCTCTTCACAGTTGTATTTAAGTAAAATTATCTGGATTATCTGGATTTATTACTTAAAAGAAAGACCAATATCAAAGAAGATATAGCCCGGAATGATATCTCTTTGAGAATGCATAATTTATATATATTTTTGCATACTTTGTGAACAAATTTAAACGGATTTCAAGTCTTACAAATAAAGTTTTTAACTTCTGATTAGTGTACTGTGACCTTGCTTTGTGGTAACTTAATTAAATCTTTTTCAAATAATTTATATAAGAGATCTTCAAAAGAAAAATTCTCTAACCACTATCATAGTTCTTAGATCACAAATATATATTTATCTTAATCTTTCGCCTAGTAATCTACAACTTTCCGTTCACACTCAAAAACCAATTACACATTTGTGTATTTGCTTCCCCAAACTTAAGTCGCTTCTGCGAAAAATCAACTATAAAACTAACTTTCTTGTTTTTGGTTCAACATTTGTTTTTGCTTGGCTTACTTTTATGTTCACAATGAACATGAACATCTACAAGAACTATAAACAGACCAAATAATACAAAAATTTTAGCGAAAACAAAAACAAAAATAAAAACAAAAGTAGAGGCGAACGAGAGGAAACAATACCAACAACAAAGGCAATGGCAATGGCAATAAAAAGAAACATTCAACTCTCGCAACTCATACAACTTGTCAGGGAGAGCAACGGCGCGGGCGAAAGGACCAAATTGGGGGAAAAAAATTCCATTCCGAAAAGTATGCAATATTTTTTTGGGAAATCACCTCCTGCCGCTGGTGGTCCTTCAACTTTCAGAGCTCGTTGCCGCTGCTGACTTGGCAGGCCCGACACAGTAATTAATGCTTGTAAGTGCTCTGTGTGGGTGGCTGAACATAGATTGCCACATTTTCAACTTGGTCTTTACAGTTTGGTACTGGCTAAGGTCTGAAGTATATGACACGATCCAGGTTTTGTATGTAAGATATAAGAAATTGAGCAAGGAAGTAATTTTTCTTTCAGGAGCAACATAAACCTTTGAAGATGGATGCCAAGGAATATCAAATTTAGACACTAAATGTGCGAAGATACTTTTAAAAACCTAAAGATATAGTAATTCAACTTTCTTAAATTAAAGAAGGTTTATTTTTCTTTACTAAAAATTTAAATACAATTTCTAATTTCTAACATCTTTTCCTCTAAATGAAATATTTTTAGATGGTTTCTAAATATGTTAAAAACTTCTAAATAACAGGTACTCCATGGTCGTGTCCCACAACCAAGCCTTTCCTTTTTTTCTGTTCCTCATCTGAGAGCTGGACTCGGCTTGTTAATTGCATGTTGGCAACATACGTTTGCTTGTAGCTGTGGATTTCTCCTCATCTCACTCAGCGGGGCAATTAAAAAATGTTACCAAAAATCCTTGTCCTCGACAGCCAAGATATTTAACTTTTCTGAAATGGTGGGTACTTTCATTCCATTTCATTCTCCCTCCCATTCTTTTCTTTGGATATTTGTAACACATGGCGTATGCGTGTTACGGCTGGAGGCGCCAACTTTCGGACAAACTTTGCTCTTATCAGCTGGCGATAAAAATATAAAAGAGAAAAACCTCCGCAACATATACTCGATGTATGTATAAATGGGATGAATGTGTGCAAGTTTTATAGACACATCTGGCGGCGGTTGGCTATATAAATTTCAAGTTTGTTGTTGTTTCAAAGTTAAACGTTTTGTTTCGTTTTTTTCCTAGCTGTTGCATATGTACATGTGTGTAGTCGCATGTTTTATGGCTTTAACCATGGAAAAAGGAATAGCCTTGCTGTTGTTGTTGTTATTCTTTTCTCAACGATATGCTGACCATTAATGGTCGCCAAATGCTGGCAAATTGATGTTCATGCTGGGATTGTGGTGACTGCCAGGACATCGGGTAAAATGTGTATAGATACATCTTTAAATTTATTTAAATGGTTTACCTAATAGATATTTATATTTCACTCTAAGGAAGTCATCATTTTCTTTAGTTATTTGGTACCTTTGGTCACCTGTCCTGTGTGTTATTAAGGTGCAAGAGTCAGCGTTCGTTTGACCAGCCTTAATTATTCAAGCGAGGACAAAGCGTTCGGCGATAGTCACGCCCGCTGCTCATTACTCACTTAGGCCAAGACAATATCCATTCGATGGGGCCTGTAATTACCGGTGTCATTTGATAGCCCACCACGCACCTAACACCTTAAGTGATTAGGCAATTTTTATAGCCGAAAAAAACCGTTGAATCATTTTGCACCTCAGCACAGCTGCGGTTGGCATTTCGTATAAGTTCGCGTGTCATGAACTTTGCATTAAAGTATTTTTATTTCTTACCGGCCAAGGTTCATGAGACACCTCTCCCTTTGACCTTATTCTGTTGAATAATGGTTGGGTTAGGGAATACGAAGAGGGAAAGACTTTTATAAAACATAAATAAAGTTGGTTTACATAAACAACTTCTAAGCAGAACACTATGAACATTTTTTTTTTGAGGTCCTATATTCGGATCACCCGGAAAGAAAAATATAAAATCGGTATCTTTCGTAGCAGAACCGTAAGAGAAAAATGCCTAACTCTCTCAGAAAGCTGATACAAATAAACTCTCTCGTTCGCTACTCAGTGTAATTTATAAGGGCAATATTTCCGAAAGATAAGCAATAATAATTAAATTAAATAGTCTTTTAAAAATACAAGAAAAGTATTGTAAATTAAAGAAATAAAGCGATCTATATTTAAATATTATTTAATTGGCTTTCTCCAAAGTTTTTTTGTTCAATAAATTAATTATAAATTTTTTAGAGTGACGTAGATTATTTTTACGCTCACTGGCAAACGTTTTAAAAAACTTTCGATGCATATAAGGTTATGAAAAGCAAGAATACCTATTATTATAATATATTATTTGCATCTTTAAATAAAACTTTAAAAGTTCTTTTTATAGCTCGTTAAATCCCTATGTCATAAAACCTTGACAAAGTCTTTTACTGAACGAACAAAAGCCCTACATTTTACGTGCCATTTCCTCTTTCAGTATTAATAATTGTCACACTTAACTCTCACACGTCCAAGAGCGTTTGGATTCTGCGGATTTTATTTATAAAATTTCTATTTGCAGTTTCGTGTTGCATACAACGCGGCGCCCGGCGTCCCTTTTAGTCATTCGCTCACTTGCAAAAAACAACAGCAGCCACTTTTGTGTAGGCTCTGTGTAAGGTGTATTTGTGTGTGTGGGAGGATGGAGGTGTGTGTGTTTATGTGTGAATGAAACTAGAGCGCACCTTGATGCTATTTTTAAACGCCACACAAAACAACAGGCACAAAACAGCAATTGTCGCTTAGTTGCGCGCTAAGTGCTTTCCATCCAGCATCCCCCTCAGTCAAGTTCATTTCATTGTGCTGCAGCAGGCTCAGGACCTTGTTTAGAGCCAGCACTTGAAATAGTTGGTAAAATAGCGTTGAGGATTATATAAATAGATAATAGCGAGAATTTACTTTGGTCAAAAAGATATTGTCCTGCTGGTGGAAGGTGAAATTTGTGCTATTTTAAGATGAGAAATTAGATTGCAATTGATTTTGTCTATGGGGGCTTTTATTGATAATTGAGTTGTATAATTAAAATATACATTTTACTGCATTTTTATAGTTTCAATTAAATCCATTTGAATATATATTGTGTAGGTCAACATTGCCAAGAGCTATTTATTTCAAATATGAGAATAAAATGAGAAGCAATATATTTGAAAACATAATACAATAATGACTATTAATTAATTTGGTTATTTTTGTAAGGATTCATAGCTGAAAGAAATAGTTTATTTAATATCCTACATTTTTACCCATTCAATATGTAAATATATATATTTTTTTATCTCTTAACCTTGCTGAAGGACTCTTGTAAATGTTAATGCCATTTCCCATGTTTTTTTTTCCACTCTCAACCGATTTAACTTAAATCGATGAGCTCGCAACAACTATTCAAGCATAAGTTGACTTTTATAATCGGCTTGTGCATCTAAATGGAATTGGCATTTGGTTTATGGTTTATGGCCCGACTGCACGATATTCCTGTTGGTGCTTATCAATTGTTGCACACAGCTTACTTTTACTTTGTTTGTTTGTTGTGTTAAATGCTTCACAGGGATTAAATCGCATGGAAATTTGAGCTTAATAATTGGATTTTTAACGTCAAACCGGAATTTATTATTTTAAATATATAAAAAGTGAGTTTTTATGATAGTAGTTGAATAAAAATCAGTTCATTTTGCGACGTTTAGATATTTTAAATGAATTTATGAAGTAACCTGACTACTTCACTTGGCATTATTTTGAAATTTTTAAAAGCGTTTCTTAATGGGCTTCATATTTGCTTTATATATTTATGTGTATATATAATATTTACTAAATTTAAGTGAAATTGTACTTAAGTTTGACAAAATACGTTCGTTCCAGACTTGTTAGGTTGAAATTGTACTTCCTTTTCCATTCCCTGGTTATCCCCTTATACTCTTTTATCTTTTAATAATAAAAACAAATAATTTTGTATAAAATATATAAAATGCTATATAGTTTCCTTTAATACATAATTTTATATTTAATTTCCTTGAATAGTATTATAAAATTCGAACAACAAATAACCGGAACCTTAATCATTATGCTCTTTGCAGTTTAATTATGCCGAGATGTATTTTTATTTTAATTTTATAATCCGCACTATTTTATGTCTTAATAATAATTTATTATCGTGATTTATTATTAATAATTTAGTATTTACGCTTTTAATTTATTGTATGCATATAAACCATTCCATATTAATATTTTTTTTTCAAAATGTACAGAAATTCGTGTAAAAGAAATAAGAATTTTTCCTGCGTTTTTTGTGCTGCCATAAATTATCCCCTTCATCTCCTGATGATATATTTATTATATGTATTTGTTTAAAGTGTAAAAAATCATTTTTTCTCCTATTGCTATTAAATATAACTTTTAATTCAATCAATTTTAGTTATATTCCGGCACCTAGACGCAAACATAAAATTTCGAATGGCGATGCGTGCATAATTTCCATAATAATTTCGCGAATAATAAACAGATTGTTGAGACTGCTGTGGCTTTTCTTTTTGCCATTTTCCAGGTGAATGTCTGTGTGTGTGTGTGTGTCAGTGTGTGCGTTGGCGTCAGCTCGTGTGTGCGTGCAAAAATGCGTTGATGTGTGTGTGGCTTTGGCGCCTAGTCAAATAAATCGCATGCGATTAAAATTTTATACAAATTGCTTGAAAAGCGTGCGTTTGGCTTTCCACCTTTCTATGTTCTAGTCTTGAGCTTTGTTGTTTTTCCTTTTGTTTTCCTTTTTTTTTTATGGGGCATGGCGTCAGTTAAATGAGTTGTTGTTTATAGTTCTCGAGGATGTATGTGTGTGTGTGTCTGAATGCGAAAAATTTGCATTTGTAACGTTACGTTTTTGTTTACTTTGTAGGTTAGTTTGTTTGCCGTATATATACACACACACACACGCAGATATATATTTACCTTCGATGCCTTTTGATGGTGACGGCAGCGGCAGCGGCAGTGGCAGAGATGAGCGGCAGGAGCGTTAAGCAGGAGGAGCGGGGGGAACAGGACTGGGTGACGGGTGGTATTAACCTCAAAGCATGCCAGCGCAAACAGAGCTCCTCGCGAAGCACTTGACTCAGGGCTACTTTTCGTCCTCTTGGCGATATTATTATTTGCTGCCTGCCTTTTGGCCCTTCTTCTTGCGTGCTTCGTTTTAATTTGTTAATGATTTCTGGAGGTCTTATTCATTTATTTTTGCATTCTTGGAGCGCTCTTCCTCTCTCTCACTCACTGGCTTTAAGTTTCATTTTCTTATATGTATTTTCGGCTGGTTAGCGATTGTTGTTGCCGCTGTGGAAAATGCCAAGCAGCCTGCGAAAAAGCGAAGAAAAACTGTATCTTTTAGATCCGGGCATATCCTTTATCTCGGACACAGCGGCAGCGCTGCGACAGCGACGCTGGCTGCGGCAGCAGCTGTAGCTGGAAAATTTCCTCCAACTTGTTTGGCTGCCTTTTTTCGGCTAACACAAAATTTCTTTTTTGGCCAACTTTCGTGACAATTTTATTTCTCAATTTTTTATTTGTATTTTTTTTTGTTTTTTTTTTTGCTTGGCAGACAGAGCAGCAACAATCGCTACCATATAAATTTAGGCACAAAAAAACTCGGGGAGCAGCCAAAACCGCGCAGCGTTTTCCCCCAAAAACTTTTCACACACTCACACACAATACAATAAATGCCAGAAACCGTTCGACGCGCGCACGCCAGTGTCCTATACACAACTGATTACAGGACTGCGAAAATGGAAGTGGAAAATGTTTGCCAGCAGCAGCAGCAGCGCGGCTTCGGCTTTCCTTCCTTTTCGGCTGGCTCCTGCTTCGGCTGTGTCGGAAAATATCCCGCTATCGGTATGGCTTCTGTTACCGAAATTCGACTAAGCACAGCTTTGGCCAAAGAAGTCTTCGCAGGCTCCTCCGCCGCCGCCGAAGGCTCTCACCTCACGCATCCGGACGGAGAGAGAGAGTGTATCGTCGGAGTTCCGCCGGAGAGAGAACGGAAAGCGAGAGAGCCAGCGGAGGACGAAGGCAGCAGCTGGAGCCGCGAGTGGGTGCGCACACACACACGCTAGGGTGTGCGGGTGGCCACGCTCCTCGGTGGTTACAGTGGGCAAAGCTCATCGGGATTTTCAGTAATGAAGCACATGTCGTATGAGTGATATTTGGAAGTTTTATATAATAATAAATACAATAGTATTGTCTTGGTTTTTAAGTGTTGTCCTTTAACCAGATTTATCCCTTAAATCGACAAAACTGCAGTTGTTAATATACTTTTTAAAATGTGTCTATTCGAATCGACAAAAATGCAAAACAAAATCCTTTAAGCATTCAAATGTAAAATTTATATTGAATTTTTACATTTATTTCGGAAAAAAGTAAAACAGAACCTTGAATAAAATGTTACATAAATAAGGAAGACAGAATTTATCGATAAAAAGATTCTGAAATTGTTACATAAATCGAATTTTGATTTTACTTTTTTTTATACTTATGTTCGAAAAGTAGAATTTATCGAATAACTGAAAAAGGGAAAAATAAATTTTAAAATATTGCTTGAAAATATCGATATTTTAAGGTTAAGTGCTATATTTATAATCTATATATATGTATAAAAGATTGCGATATTTTCGATATGATATTGACAATTTTATTGTTTCATCACAATAAATAGTTCTAGTATAAATTCTTTAAAATGTTTTAAACTTTTATCAAATTCATATCTTTAAAATTGTGTAATTTTTGTTCTAATATAAAACTTAATTTCTTTAGAAATTAATTCTTAGTGCCCCACTGTGCCGTTATCGCCCATTCATCTTGCTCAACCCGCACAATTGGCTGTCAAAAATACTGCCACACATTGCGCTCTCTCCCATCGCCGTCGTGTCCTCGTCGTTGTCCTTTAACACACCGAGTCAAGCAGTCTGGCAGCCTTAACATTTCTGGTTCCCAAATGACTCTGCTGTTACGCGTCTGTTATCCTGCTGCCTGAGAGCCAGGTCCTGTGAGCAATGACACCCATGAGTTTAGGATGAACACGACGATGCCCCTCGCCGCCACTTGCCACCCGATCCCATCCCATTCCCACCCAGGAAGCTGACGCCTTCGTTGCTGCTGTTTCGCATATGCTCGTGTGTTGGACATTTGCAGTGTTTTTCACCAACGAACGGACGTGGAAGGTTTTACAGCCCAAATGACAAGTGCTTAGTGTTTTGCATGGGCATGGTGTGTGAGTGCACTGGGAGAAATAATGGGGAAGTTACTAGGAAAGAAAAAGATTAGGTTGCACGGATGGATCAGGTTTAATATTAGATATTCCAGGATATTTCTAACTTTAGAAATGGTTACCTCTTTAGATTTTTATAATTATTTGTATAAGAATATTTAAAACTATTTTTTAAATATTTTTATATGTATAGGAATTAAATAATTTAAATTGTTAATAAGCCAGACAATACTTGTTTTAAGAATGTGTTTTCTTAGCTGGAAACTGGAATAATTGTATTTTAAAAAGACGGATTCTAAACTAGATTTACAAATGTAAATAAAATCGTTCTTGAGTAACATTTTGATTCTAAATTCCCCCCAAAAACTAATGTTTTTTATCATAGGGAGGCCAAATTTTAATCTAATATTTTCCTATGACTTTTTCCTCAATTTTTTCTGCGTGAAATTCGACTTCCTGGCTTGCTCATTCTCATTTTTCAAGTTTGCAAATGGGCAACTTGGCCCGCCGAGGGGGACAAGTGTTAGGAGCACTTGGCGCACGCTTGCGCGGCTTTCAAATTTAGCGTATTAACTCATTAAATGTTCAAAAGCTCATTGCCTGCGAAATGTGCACACATTCTTCGTATGCGAGTGTGTGTAAGGGTGGTGTGAAATATGCACAAGTGTCGTTACTGTTGTGGCCCTGCCGACACTTTTGGGGTTCTGGCGAAGACACTTTTAATACCGCTTAATGGGCCATCCAGGCGTTGGGATTTTAGGGCAAAAGTTTCATATTAAAATATTATTCTTAATTCGTTTCCCAACTTGAATATTTTTAATTAAATTTCAGATTACCTTGGCTTCCTTCGGAGCTCTCAACGAGGCATAATTACGGATCCCTGGAAAATGAGGGGGTAGCTATCCGTTGGGACCTTGGCGACTCTCATTACTGGCCCCTCTTTCATATGCAGCTCTTTATGCAATTTAAATTAATTTCTGTAATTATCTTAGTGGCTTAAATGGCTTTATTTCAACACCCTCAGGCACACACACACACAAGGAACGTAAACCGAGTGACCGCTGCCAACTGTTGGCGTTACGCATACGCCACGTTGCATGCGTCTTGAATATTTTATGGCGGAAATCTGGGGCCCGGCAAAAATGACAGCTGCGTGTTGAAAATAATTAAGGCGCAATTATAACGACCCTGACCACGAACCACTACCACTCAGCAGCAGCAGCAGCACCACCACTCGGCCCGTTTGCATTGCAATGTGTTGCATGCAACGCCAGACACTGCGGCGGCATCACCCGCCGTGACGAAAGCAACTCACGGCCATCGAGCTTGTGCGATTTCTCGAGGACCCATACCACTGCCGTGGGCAATAGGAACACGACTACGGAATGTCGGTCACTTTTACACTTGAACATATCTCAAGAACTTGAAACTATTCGAGCTGTAAGTGCGTAATTTTAAAAAAGTGCTTAAGGTACCTAAGGAAAAATAATCATGGGAATATCTGTACTTTTGAAACTATGGAAGAGCTACAGTAACAAGTTTTAGCAATAGAAACATATTAAATAATTTTTTTCGTATCTGACATTTGAGTTTTCAGATTCAAATAAAATTAACAGACTATACTGATGCCTAAATCGATTCGGCTGTTGTAGCTGATTAAAAATAAATAGACTTGACTCATTTATTAATATATCCTTGTTCTTTCCATTCTTATTCATACATCGGAGAGGAGAGGTAATACAGGGTTTATATATAAAATTTTTTATATAATAATAAAAATTATGTAAAGTTTATGGAATATGCTTTATAAACATATCATGGAAACAAATGATATTTAGCCAAAAATGTTGCACTCAAAATTTAAAATAAAAAAATATCTTAAACTCCAATATATCGAATTATTAAATATGGAAAAAATATCGCAATTACAAATTAATAATATCGTAAAATAACCCTTTTTTCTTTACTGATAATTTTGGTAGAATATTTGATGTAATGTGATGAGTCGGAGCATATCATTAAAAATACTCCTTCCTTGGTCAGAGGTAAAAATATGGCTTATGCAAGAAATTTGCTATTTTTCTAAATAAATAAATAAATATGTATTAAGCAAACTAACATTAAAATGCGCGTCAAATATCGATACAGTGTAAAATCAAGCTCACAAAAAAATGCTTAAAACTTTAAGTTGTTATTAAATTCGTTTCGCCGTTCTTAGGGTTAATGTAAACATAAATATCGTAAAATAATCAACTTAGCCCCCTTAAGAGAAACATATAACAACCTTGGTTTGCTTTCAGGAAACACGATTTACTCAATTCGTTTAAATAGCAACACGCGATCACCGTTGACATTCCATAAAATAAATACAATTTACAAAATACAATAAATAACTAGTACAAAAATTATGTTCATGCTGATTATAATTGTTGACCATTTTGTGTTGAGACATGAATGACACGAAATGCATTGAAGAAAGGTCATAAACCCTTTCTTAATATGAATGCGAGTACAATTGAACAGTCGGCAGAGTTTAGTCTGCATTGGCATCGATAAGGGCAGGCACTTCGTTTATATCAAAGGAGGTGGCTTCGGCGGCATCTCCGATGGTTTCCTGGTTTGCTGAGACAGTCTGAATGGTCTGCTCCTGGGTCTTCTTGACACCGGGTCCATCACCAGCCGCTTCTAGTTCTACATTCGAGTCCGAGACTATCGGTTCCTGAACCCCATTTAGCTCTTCACTCGGTGTAGAAGAGGAGGCGGCGGCGGCTGCTGCCGCTGCTTTAGCCTTTGATTTCTTCTCCTTTTTCAGCCTGTTCTTCTTGGCATTGTTCGCCTGCCGCTGCTCCTCGGCGGCGGCGGCGGCGGCGGCCTTGTTTCTCTCCTCGGTGGCTGCTTTCGATTCGGTGGTTGTGAGCAGTTTCATTTGGCTCTGGAGGTTGGCCAGCGTCTGCTTGAGTTCGGCGCAATTCTTTGTCATCATTTCCATCTTGGCCGTATCCGCACTTGCAGGCTTTACGACCACTGGCTCTGGTTCGGGCGGCAACTGCGGCAGAGCTGGGATCTCAATCTCATTGTCCCTGAGGACCTTGTGCAGGGCAGTGCGCTCCTGCTGGAGGGCACGGAGCAGCTTCTGCAGCTGCTGAATCTGTTTTTGCAGACGGTCGGAGTGCTGGGTCTGCAACTGCTTCTCAGTGGCCAGATCAATGACCATGGCATTGGCCTTCTCGTACTTCTGACGCCAGCCGAGTGCATCCTTTTCGATCTTCTTTGTGTGCTTGGACATCTTCTCCAGCTCCTGCTTGTAGCTGCCGAAGACCTCGTTGGATTTCTGCAGCGACTGCTGGAAGTCATCGTACTTGGCCGTGTAGATGTTTAGCTGCTCCTTGAGCTGGTGCTCCCGCTCGGTGAGATCCTTAATGGCTCGCTGTGCCTGCAGCAGCTTCTCCAAGCCAATTTGGTTCTCCCTTAAAGAGAGGTGCGTGAGTTGCAGAGTTTTTTTTATCGTTTTACGCTACTCACTTTTTCAGTATCTCCTTCTCCATGGCCGCCTCCACCTGGGCCTTGCTGAGCTTGGCCTGGTGCAGCTGCGACTCGAGCTGCACCTGCTCGTTGAGCTTCTCCAGGTGCTGCTCCCGGGTCTGGTACTGTTCGGCCAGCAGCTTTAACCTAAAACGGGAGGAGGCCAGATGGTTACCGAGAGCGAGAGTGTGTCTATGTATGCAGTGTCTATATTTAGACGGAGCAGCAGTGGGGCGTGCGGCGGCGGCGGCGGCATGCGCCATGAGGTTGCCTCTTACTTTTTGGTCATCTCGATGTTGTAATCGCGCAACTTCATGTTCTCCTCGTTGTTCTTGGCCAGCGACTTTTGGACCTCGTTGAGCGAGGACTGGAACTTGGTCTGGCTCTCCTTGCGGCGCTCCTCCTCGACCTTGATCTGGAGCAGGCTCTCGTTCTTCACCGACTTGATGATGCGCTGCTGCTCGCGGCACACCTCCTGCAGCTTGTCGCGCATGAGGACGCTCTTGTTGAGGTCGCGCTGCATCTGCTCCTTCTCCCGCTGCTGGCTCTCCATCTGGCGCTGCAGCACGCGGAGGTCCGATGTCAGCCGGCTCACGTTCTTCTCGCTGTCCATATGGCGCTGCAGGAGGAACTTTACCTTGTCCTCGGTCGAGGGGCACTCCTCGAGGGACTTTAGCACCTGGGGGGAGCAAAGAAAATAACCACAAGCAACATAAGATATATTTATAGCCGTTTCCATTGCAACGCCGGTTTTAATGGGACATTTGTTTTTCTTGCATTTGCTGGTGGATTGAAACTCACCAGCTCCTCGAGCTTCTGGTCGCGCTGCTTCTCCTCGCGCGCCACCTTCTTGGCTTTGCTTAGTTTCTCCATTTCGTTGAAAATCGGTGCTATATATAACTTGTATTATCCCTTTCGAATTTTGACTATATTTGTTTTGTTCGGTGTGACCCGTCACCGATGGTAGATACAAACCGGCCGGAACCTAAACTCTAGTATATACTGTCACTATTTTAGTCAGTCAGAAAATACCATTAATATATACGACTAGATTTTTCAGTTTTATCTTCTTTACTTTAAGAAATCTATTAATTTGATAATTAATATAATAAAACCCCCCTTAAATATAAAATTCTTTACTAAAATAAAATGTATTAATTAATTTTTTAGCTCAATTTAGTTGTAATTGTAAGCGCGCCACCTGGTGTAAAATCACGCTTAGCATGCGCTTTTTTAGAGTACAAAAATCTTCCGGCAGAGGGCCGGTTCCAAAGCAGCCCTGCATTTACAGTTATTCCCGGGAAAAGAAAATTGCGTCTTGAAATTTGTACATTTTTTATTTTTTCTTAAACTTTCGGTAATTGCACTCTCAAAATCACCCAAAATGACAGAGAAGGAAGTTGAGTACATTGACTATCTGACGGAGGCAGGGATTTTGCCCAAGCTTCTCGACATATTAAAGCAACTGGTCGCAATGGATCCGCCGCCAGCCGATCCCCTGATGTTCATTCTGCATGCTCTCCAATGTCCACTAATTCCACAGGTTTGCTAAAGCGTTTTTAGTGAATAAATCTATGCATATTAACAAACCAATAGTAACAATTACAATTCCCACGTGTTCTCAGGCTCAAATGAAAGCTTTGGAGCGCAAGGTGTCACGTGCCCACGATGAGCTGCGCTATTTGCGGCGCCTGCTCATCGATTTGGATGGCAGCGATCAGCTTTACGACAGCTACAGCGACGACGATGAGTACGTGGGCGCTGTGGAGGATGTCAATAGTGACCCCTACGAGGATTACTCCGACGAGGCCGCTGCGCAGTCTCAGGACGAAGCCTCTGGGGAGACAGCAGCTGGTTCTGCCCAGGATCAGCAAGAGATTTGCAACCATTAAGTCATATCACCTCCAGCATGTTCCATATATCACACAAGCCGTTGAGCCCGTTTTATGTCGTGCGAGCATATTCCTGGCAACTGCATGTGAGTTGGGTTTTTCTTCATTAAAATTCTATTTTGTCAAGCATTGTTAGATTTTATATGGAATCTATTATTAAATATGTAAACGCCAACGTAGAGACGTTGGCAATGCAGCTTATTAATCAACTACCATCAAAATATAGACCTGTTTTTACGAAAAACATCTTTAAAAACGTATAAAATGTAATGGATATGTAGAATGTCATAATAATGTTGGAAATACTTTTAATTTGAGCTTATTTTAATATGAAATTACTTCAAATATGAAGTTATTTAAACAAGATGTACGGTTAATAATGAATATTGTTACAAAAACCGATATAAACATAAAATGATTACAAGAAATCGATGATAAAATTTAATTGATTAAATAAATTGTTTGCCTATAATTTTGATACTTTACACTGCAAAACTTTTTAATATTTAAAATTAAAGTCTATAGTATTTTTTGATATGGAATATTATTGTCAATACATCATATCCCGTGACCCCTTGAAATATGGGCTCAGCATTTTCAGTGTCTGCATTTCCCGTTTCCCGGCCCCATTTCGAGTTGATTGCCGTTAAACACATATCGCAACCTGTGGGAAATCAATAACTAATATATATGGTGTATATGTACGCTGGCGATGTCTAGGGCCCAAGCGAAACAACAATTCAATTAACTCCAACAAGCTGCTGCTGCAGTTTGGCTGTAAAATGGAGGAAATTTCATTTGCCAGCAAATCCTCCTGCTGCTGCTGCCACAGCTTCTGGGCGCCGGGGAAGAACCCTGGCGCGGGTCAGGGACTAAGCTAATTCATCATTATCGAGAGCTGTGGATGAGCTGCAGCTAATTAAGCCATGCCGCCGGCCAAATGCAGTCAATCAATTTTTGTTGAGCTCAACTGCAATTTTGCAAAAATATAAAAAGTAAAAATATATATATTCAGCATAATTTACATTATATTGAGAGGGTTTTGAATGGAACCCGTCGAAGCAGAAGCTTGGTGTGTAATTAGGTTTAGTGGTTAATATTGATCACTGTGTTACATTGGATTAAATAGAAATTATATCGACAAAGTCCTTCAAAATAGCTTAACAAATTTTTAATGTACTCTTTTTAGGGTCAGATGTAGAAATCAGAATTAATCAAATTTGAACTAAGCTTTTATTTTATTTAAATTTAAGTAAATCTATGTAGACATATAAATTTATATATAAGAGGCAGAAATATAAGGCATAATTGTAAATAATAAATACAGATTATATCCCTTAAAGGCAGAAGTTCAAATTTGTTGCTGATCATCAACACCAGGCGAGGGGATTTAGCCATGTACTTTTGTCCGTAAAAGACCACAGATCTCAAAAACTATCAGAGCTTTAACTAACAACATTTCGTGATGCAATACAATCTTATAACAATCTTATTGTTATTATTTAACTACGCTTACTACCTACTAAATCGCCTACTAAATCATGAACAATATATAACAAAGCCTTACCAGAAAGTAAACCTTAACATTCGTTTTTTGCAATATATTCTTGCATATTCCTTTTTCAACTTTAATCAGTTCCATAGTAAACTATACACTACCTTTTTCCAGACTCTCATATTTTCCCATGTAATTAAATAAAAACTATATGCCAAGCTAATAACTCCACACCCTTCAATATTTTTTCTGCATATTTAATTAAATTTAGCTTGCGATAAATTTTACACGTTGCAGTACCGACAAGGCTCCTGGAAATGTGCCATCGAAATGATTTACACAATATATATTTGTCAGAGTGCGATAAATCCATCTAATCCTCCGGCAGGACCTCCGACATCTGCATGTCCGGCTTGACAAATAAACTGCAGCAGAGCTTACATAAATATTTCGCTTCAAAAAGAAAACATATTTTGCCACATAAAATAAACATGAAGCTTTGGAGGGCGGGGCACAGCGGGGGGTTGCACGTAGGGCGTGGCAGCCGGGCAGCAGCTGCTTTTAATTGCTTTTTGCTGGTTTTTCGAAACGGTTTTGTAACTTTTTAGTTGACATTGAATAATCGCTGCGGAAATTGTCGCTTAACGGGAAATTGTGGTAACAGCGACCAGCGGACTGACTCAACTTGATAATTGATTGGAGCTCTTTAAAATAGTTCGGGTTTTTTTTTTTTTTGTTTATGTCTGACCAGTGCCGCAGGCTATGCCGATTTTTTGTTGCCCATTTAATCTCTGCACGCGTGTCGACTGCAAAGTGGCCCTGACTCGAGTTCTTTTTTTTGACCAAAAACTGCTTTGCATGTCAGTAGTTGGCCGGAACGTACAACTTTGACCACGTAAAATACGAGACCCTTCGGGGCACAGGCCACACCGCAGGCCAAACTGGCGGAAAAACAAACCGGAGACGGAGGAAAATGAAGTGCAGTCAGCAAGCGGTCTGCCCCGGATTGCAGGCGGTGATCCTTGGGAATTCCGGGAAAGGGTCAAAACGAATGAGGGAATGAGCTATGATTAGATATCCTGGCGAAAACCTTGTGTTTTACATATCGAAAATATTGTATTATATGTCGTAAATAAACTTATTATATTGTTATTTTATCCGAATATATCCGAAAATGCTTTATAATTTTGTTTAATTCTCTCTTTCCGATTACAGTGGTCCAATATATTCAATAGAATATCGATTAAATGAGACTCATATATCGATTTTCCTGTGTAATGCAAATACAAGTATCGATAAATCAACGTTTTCTGAATATTCAAGGTAATATTACAATAATCTTATCAGAAATTAATGGCCCAGTTACTTTTATTTGTTGTAGTAAAAATATTTATATTTATTAATGGCTTCTCCCTCTGATATTTCAGTTGGGGAAATGCATTTACAATCAGACTGAAAGGATACCAAGAGGGATGCCCCATGGCCACCATCTCACGTACAGGCAAGTGCACCGAAAATGAATGAATTTTCCCAGTCAAAAATGGTGGGAAATGGCAAATGGGAAAGGGTGGCAGACAGGCAACGACTCTGTGCCGCTTCAATTTCATGTCGAGTAAATTTTAATTTACTGCTCTTTTGTGACCGCATGCGAGCCAACAAAACTTTGGGCTCCTTTTTTGCTAGATATTGTTTTTTTTTGGGTTTTTTTCCCATCGGTTTTGACCTGTCTCTCTGTGTGTGTGTGTAAGAGTTTATTTGTTTGGCAAGCTGGTCAAATGATATATCCGGCTGGTCCCGCTTCATTCGGCCCGAGGGCAAGTGTGGGAATTTTTAAAGCCAGCGCGCACCACCGAGCTGCCATTAGTTTTAATGACCGCAAAAGGCAACCCACAAAATAAAAAAACGGGGCAAAAATGCTTAAAAACAAAACAGCGAGCGAAATAAAAACTCAGCCATTGCTGCTGGCAGGCTAATTGAAGTCTGTCTGCTGAGTGGGATGAGGGAGGGGGTGCTTTGGGGGCGTGGCAAATCTCAAAACTATGCTTCATTAGCCAAGCTGCAAACTCCATTTGCCTAATGGGGCATAGCCCACGCACAAAATAAAGAAATTTCAGCCATAAAACGTGCCAAGCTTAAGGAATGAACCCGAACCCTCGGAAAATAATGTGTTTACATATAAATATTTCGGCTGCAATTGAAAATTCCAAACACAACAATTAAAAAGCAATTAACTATGCAAATTTTCACCATGTTAATGAGCCGGAAAGCGGGCGTGGCCAGCATAAACATATATACATCCGTATATCCCAAGCATTTTTCTGGCTCTCCTTTTTTGGGGGAAGTTTAGACCAGGCAACAAAGCCAGCATCTGACCCAAATACATCAATGTCTGGGAAATGTTTTGGCCAAATGCTTAACACACTCATAAACAGAGAGAAATGGGGCTCGTTTTGCATGTAGTCAATATTTAAAAGTATATGTACATAAAACATTGGAATATAATGAATTTATGAAATATTTTTGTGATTAAATCAATTCTTTAATATAAATGAAATAATTTTAAGTCTGATCAAAGTTAAAAGCTCTTTTCGCGTCCTGGAGCGAAGCCTGAAATTATCATATTTGTTAGCTAAAAATATCAATTTATTTTATGAGAAAAATCTATATTTAAATAATTTAATAGGGTTATATACATACTCTTTTTTATGTACATATGTACGGAATATCGATAAACCGATTAAAATTTGTTTGTCGAGCATTGAATTAAAATAAATCGAGAAATATCGCATTTAATGTCAAAACATCGATATTATTTAAACATATCTTATACTATTGATATAAAAATGAGAGAAATAAGTTAAACAACAACTTTCAGATATGTTTCAATAAAATCGATATTTTAGCAATAAATTTGATACTTTTTTATTTAAAAAAAAATCAATATTTTAAACATAATATTAAAGATATGTTATTAATATTGATATCTTGTCTATATGTCATACAATTTTACAATCTTAATCAAAATATTTATAAATATAAAATATTTTTTCAATACATTTTATTTATTAGTTCCACATTTTCCTCAGTGCCCCCCACGTACGAAAACATTTTATCATTTGCTATCATTTTTCATGCCACCAAACAAAAAAGGGTTAAACAATTTTTATGTGTCAACAAGAATAATTTCTGTCACTAACACGAACACGAAGCGAGGCAACTTGGCTCCTCAAATTCCCAAGTAGAAAAGAATGAAAAGCGGGTGAAAGTCGGTCGAAAGGTGGGCGGATGGCGGGGGCCCAAAACAAAAGGCAGTCGGCGTATTAATAATGAAAACAGGACGAGAGTAGAACAACGAAGGACGACTGACAAGCGAAACAAACTGGGACAAACAAGACAACAAAGTGCCACGAAATGTCACTAAAAAAAAGTGCTGCAAAATGGAATCAACTAGCAGCTCGGAAATGAATACGAGAGAGGTGTAAAATAGCGAAATACTCACTTCCCCTCAACTATTTGCTACGTGTCATAATAGTTTACCATAAAGTGTCCAGAAATCTAAGCTTACACTTGGCTCGGATGCCTGGAGGTGCTTCCTTCCCCTTTTCATTCTTCTTTTTTTGGTTTTATGGGGATTATGTTGATGGAAAGAACAAGCATTTGAAATTAAACTGAATTCTTAGATATTAATTACAAGAAATATCTTTGCATTGTCTTAAAATCACGATCAACTCTATGCCCCTTGAGCAATAAATTGCAAACTTAATTTGCACCACTTGAGATTTCTGTAAAGTCGATGGTATTTCCTCCTTTAAAGTTTTCACAAATAAATAAGAAAATTTGCTTACAAAGAAGCTCCCCAGAAAGAAAATCCCCACCCCATCCCCAAGTATAACAATGAAAGGGAAGAATAAATCGGGGGAAAGACCCCTTTTCAAGAAGCTCTTTCGCCCTTTTCTGCGAAATAAATATGCTGTGAGCTATAAAATTACAGCCAACGTTTCGCTTGCAACGTTTATCAAGGCATTTGCACTGCTGAGCATGCCAATGTCAGAACTAAACTACTTAGCGATGACCTTGACAGATGCTCCACCACCCACCGCCCACAGCCACCCAAAAGGACACTTGGAAAAAACAGGGAGAAACTGAAACTAAAGAAAAAGAAACTGTTTTTTCATCTTTATAAGTTATAAAAATTAATTTAAATGTATTTATTTCCAACCTATATTTTTTGTGTTTAAGCCAAAGTATTGTTTGAATTAATAATACTTAGACAATATATTAATTAATTATGCGATATATAAAAATTTAAAATATTTTAAATATGATATTGAGCGGAATATATTTGTCGATGTATTATATCAGATTTTTCATCTCGATAGATGTACATCCTTAATGTGTCATATCTTTCTAGAAGTTCTCTAATTTTCATTCAATTTTTTTCCCCCGGTGCATAGCTCATTTCCGTTCAAATCCCTCCGCCTCTTCCCCTGTCTGGTTGCCCGGCAACAGCTTGGTCCTTTGTCCAGGACCATTATTAATACCAATTAAATGAGCTTAGGTCTGGCTCTGTGTGCCCAATCATTGAATGCTTATTACGCATACGCCGCATGGCCCCGCCAAGCCGTAATATTTATTGCGTAGCCATGACAAAGGCGAAACTTTTTAATTGAAAAAAGTGAGTGGAAATATTTGGCGACTAGATAAGCCAAGGGAGGGGCCAGAGGCACAGAACACAACCTCTAATTATTCGGCAGGACGCTTCATTAGAAAACCGCGTTAAGGAAAATGGTCGCATTTTCTCTACTTAGTCGCTACAGTCGCCTCCAACGCCGCCTGATGAATGACTTAATCACCCAGAAAAGCGCCACACAAATCAACGGGCCCAACAGGACACGGCTGTTGCCCCCTGTCACAGAACTTTCCCCGGGGCCAAAACTCCGCTCAAAATTAATGGAGCAAATCAAACGAGCAAAAGGCAGACACCAGTTCGGCCGCAAAGTCCAGTTGAGTCCTGGCGCAGACTGGAGACTGGCGACTGCAGACCGGAGAGCCTGCCAGCGTTTAATAATGACAAGATTTGTGTGGGCTGCATACAAAATTAGCGGAAAGTCGCCCTCGCCTTTGCCTTCACATCTCATCGCCTCGGAACGGAACGCATCGTCGTTTCCAACTTTAAGTTCCGTGGCCAGAGCTCATTTATTTTCCCCTGAACGAACATTTCATGGCTTGGCCCGTGTTCCCATTTTTACTACTTTGTGTTCCTCTATACTCTCTCGGAGGTTATTATTTCAGTTGCAGGTGTTTTGACGGGCTCAGTGATCGATTTTGTATGATGTATTATATTAAAAAGTTTGTGGTGATATTTAAAGATTTTAAAAACTTCTAATAAACCAGATCTATTCATTGAATAAAATCTAAGCATCCTGCATAATAAAAACTAACGTTCAAATATATTTCGCAATTTATTTTATTTTATTCCAAGATAAAGAGTTAAATATAAACTTTATGTTTCTAATTAAATTTTTTTACCTTAAATATCTTAGGGTATTCGTAACTGCGAACTGCATCCGGATTTGGGTCTTCTTTTAAATTAAACTCTGGCGAAATTGCAAAAATATTAACTTCCTGTGCAGCCAGCAAACAAACAACTGCGAAGTCGAGTCATCAAGATTTTAAAACTTTATTTTTGTGGCATACTTGCGGTGCCGTAGTTTTAATTTATGTTTCCCATATACATATATATTTTTTTCTGTTCTGTCCAGGGCTCTGGCTTTAATTAAGCTGAGGAAAACTTAAGTTTCCTCTCGGAGCCGATGCACATGGAAAATTCGTTGAATTGGCATAAAATGTAATAATAATTTTGAGGGCATCTCTTTGGGGTATCCAAAGGGATCGGGTTAGGGGTTGTGTCTGTGTGTAAAGGAAACAGCTGTTTCCGCAGACAAGACCGGATGGGGTTAGGCGGATTTGATTTTCCCCGGCTGAGAGGGGGTGGAGATGGGGGGAAATTTTCAGTAAAAGCCTTTGTGGCATTGCGCGAAGCGTGTGCCGCAATTTGCTATTCATTTGAATTTTCAGCTGGCTCGGGAGGGTGCTTGGCTGCCGCCATAAAATGCAAGAGATTATGAAAAGTGCGCTTTTCGGCCACTTCCTTGTGTAGCCACAAAAATATTTGGCTTTATATTTCCCGTTCCCGTTCCCATTCCAGTTACCATTCCCGTTCCATTTCCCTTATTCTGTTGTTTTCCGTGCACTGCAACCATAATAATCATAATGCAAATACGTGGCTGCATTTCGGGGCACTCATTCGTAAAATTTCAATGTGCCACGGCAATCATTGTTGGAAAGTCGAATTTAAATTTTAGATTGTATTATTCCATGCATACAGGTGTATGTCTAGGGCTTTAATTTGTAGCGAATTTTGAATTCGGTTGAAGTACCATTATTGTAAAAGGTTGCCTTGATGAGTATTTTGTTTAAATATTTAGCTAACAATTCGTTTAATTTAGATTTTAAAGCTGGTTACACATTTTTTACCTTTTTTGAAATAATAAATACTGAGAGCATTCTTTGGTGCTTTAATATTTAAAGCCTTAAAGTTGTTAAAGAATTTTATAAATATATTTGCCAGGCAAAACTAATAAACTATTGGCTTTACTGAGATTTTCCTGTTATTCGTTAGCCTTTTGTTTTTTTCTAGTATGATATTACATATTTGCAATTTCCAAGGAAATTTTTCTCCATTCTTCGTTTATCCTTTTCTATTTTTGCACCGAGTTCTTATTGCAGGCAGCCGCATCGCAACTCGGACATTCGTTTCATCCTATTACCAGTGCTTAGATAAAGCCAAAGGATTTCAGCCCCGAGAGCTCTTCGTCGGTATTTATGCATTGCCCGTTGCCAAGTGAAACTGAAACCCAAAGCTGAAAACTATTACAGTAATTTTTATATTTATTTATGAGCTGGCAGACTGAGAGTTAGCTTCGTCCTGAGCCGTCCTTGTCGCTTGTGCATTAGTTTTAAAAATACATTCCAGGAGAAGTTTTTAGCTTAGTAAGCATTACTTGAGTGAGCTTGGCCGGGCTTTAGTTCTGGCTCGTCCTTGTGCGGGATGCCAGTCACGTGGCTGTCATTGGATATCGAAAAACTACGTATTTCCCAATGGGAATTCCGGGTGTCTAACGAGCGTGACAAATGCAAATGAAAGTAACAACGAAGAAGCCGAATTTCATCTGACCCAGTGGACACATGACACAACCTAAAGCTGGCTGGCAGACCGAGACTAAAAGCCAACAATCTAATCAAGTGTTTTGATTGCATTCGTAATTGTTATGAATGTTGGTGCTAGGGGCTGCAATTCCCATAAATAATCATTACAAGAAAAAACTATTCTTTGGTATGAAATATTACTAAATAGATGTTACGATCTTTGCCCGTTGTAATATGTCTAGAAAAAATTTCTTACTCAATATCGAATTGTGCATATAAAGAAAGCATTTAACGTTTAGATATTGATATGATAAATATAGACAAATGTCATATTCAGTTTCACATCGAAATTGTCATAATCTTTACTATATCAAATTTTTAAAAATCTTTATCGATATAATTAATTTAGATAAAAATCGTAATTAATATCTAAGAAGAAAATATTAACTTTTTAAATACATCAAATTTTTAAAAATCGTAAAAATTGCATTTTACGTTCAAATTTCTATCTTCGATTGTATTGATTCCAAAACTTCTAACAGAATATCGGTTATTTGCATATAAATCACAACGTTTAAGTATCGATTTATATATTGGCTTTAAATATCGAAACGGTGTTGATATATCGAAGTCTTCTTACCATCTCAATACCATGTTTACTTGCAATAAAAATGAATTCTATTTTTAACAATGTCAAATATATTTTCATTAATTTTACAAATTTACCAAACTTTATATTATTTGTTATTAGTATTATCAGGAACTTTAGTTTAACTTTAACTTTTAAACCTTAAAAAAACAGACAAATTGATTAGAAATAAGAATTTAAAGTTCACCCGTGTTATTTTTTCCTCTAGTCACAAAATTTTTTAAAATGAATTTGATGTGTTGATGTGTGAATTTTTGTTTGTTTGTTTTTTTTTTTAAATAAAATTTTTTGCAATTTTCCACATGCCAATTTTTTTTTTCTGCTGGGCTGACTGTTGCCCCCGAGGGGCTCGCTGCAGTTGCAAATGCTTGAAGTTACATTTTTCGCATTAATAAAAATGAAATAAAAAGCCAGCTCCTCCTGTGCACGAAATATGCAAATGTGCCGCGTGCAGCGCACCAGATAAAACTGAGCACACACCCATGTGAGTCCTTTTCTCGCTTTTTGTTTTTTTCCTGCCCCTTTGCAGGACGGAGTTCTGGGTGTCAGCCATAATATGGAGCAGCTGTTGCCGGCTGTGCCAAAAGTCACAATAAATTTGTGCATTAGTTCTTTCAGCTCCTGGCCAATCCAGGATGCACTCGGGGTCTGTGGCCTCTGAAACGCTTTGAATATAGATGCATACTATATATATTCATATAGAAATGCTAGTGGCTGGCGGGGCTTTGAACAAATTCAGAAATTGTGTTTAGCATAAATAAAGCGCCGTCTGGCTGGCTATTTAATGATGCGAAAATATTTATACAAAACTTGAAAGCACCGCGGGACACTCCCCAAAATGTTAATAATGCCCAGCCAGAAATTGCTTTTGGCTATTTACTTTTCCTTTATATATTTGGCAACAATTAATTAGTTCTCCGTGAAGCGCTGTGATGATTTCAAAAGCTCCCCGTATTTATTATGAATATTTTAGCAGACAATTAGTTTGGCAACAGCACAAATCAGGAATCGAATTCGGTTTTAAAAATTAATGGCCATAGGTGTGGTGTCTTCTCTGTCTGCTAAGCTGCTTTGTTTTGCTCTTGAAATAAATGATTGCAAATGGAAAGGCTTTGTGGATTTAAATGGAACTTTAATTTGCCTTGAAATTTATACTGGAATACTTGTCCAATTTGGTGTCACTCTCCTTTAGCTTCTGGGTTGGTTCCAAACATGAGGCATTTGAAAAAATCCCTTTACTCCCACCTGTTAGATTATTGCAAACAGGATGTGGCTTTATTACGCCTTAAGCCCTTGGCTGACATTTTGAAGACAGCCTAAGCTCTAAAATGAATCGATTCGCCATAGTAAACTGCAAATTTCCCGTTTATTTTCAAAGGTTAAAAAGAATTATCACAGATTAAATCTACTTCTTCAAATACGGATTTATTTCGCATACCAAAACTCTCAATTTATTACTTTCTTTCCTAATAAAAACGAATTTAGACAAATATAATATCTTAAGCTACTCATTCGCTCTGCCTCTTCTGCCATTGGGTGCCGTCGTGGGGCAAGGGACTCTTTATCGAGGGCGATAGAAAGGTCCAAAGACCTCTCTTGCCCATTATGATCCTGCAGTTCGAAATGAAACCCAGATCGTAGGTGCGATCGAGCATTTGGTAGTACGAATTGTTCAGGCAGACAACATGTATTTGGAATGCCAGCATGATGGCAGCCGCAACCCAGACAAATAGCGTGATGGTGAACAGTAGAGTTTCCAGGAAGGTGGAGAAATTGATGAGTGGCAGGGCCAAATGAATCCTTACTAACAACACAAAGGTACTGACGAGACACAGCCCAGCTCCCAGTGCCGTGTAGAACACGAACCAGAAGAAGTATCGATGGTTATTGTGTCCGATGCAGCCGGCCGTGAAGATGCAGTGGTGGTCCCGCTTCAAAATGCAACATTCGCACAGCTTACAATGCCAGGATCTGGGCGGCGACAGCCTTTGACACAAATCACAATACTGCCACAGATGCTTGTCCTTCGTGGGCGGCACTTGGCTATCCTCGGGCAGACTGGCCACCGACGACGAGGCACGGTGGCAGGCCAGCATGTTACCCAGGATATTGTGCATTATGAATATGGCCAGTATCCAGTACAGCTTGTACACCACTTCGCCAAGCAGCTGCGGCGCCACATGCAGCATTTGCACCAAGAACAACACGACAGAAGTCGCCAGGCCCAAACCAACGGCCAGCGGATGACCTACCTTTACGAATCTCTTGGGATTACGGCCGGCATAGTGATGAAGTATATCTACCACAATACACATGGTTCAAAGGATGTATTAATAGGAATTAATATGGAAGCTAAAGTTCTCAAAATTTAGTCAATTTTTTTTCAAAACACAAATCTCATTTGAATTTGAGTGGATAACCAAAGAGTAACCTAATAATTTTCATTATTCTTTTTCATCAGGTATTTCATATGTTTGGTTCTGAAAACCACTTGACCTTTTACTTATGTTACATAATCACATTCTGGATTGCTCCGTCTTAGAAAGAGCTACGAATTTAGTTACAGTTCCGCTTTTACTCATCGTTTTTCTGTATAAATAGAGACGGGTTTGAGGGATCACTTTACAACTCGTTTGCAAATCAAACTGATAGCAATGAAGGTCCTTGCTGGTATTATCGCCGTACTTTTCTTCGTGGGCTTGGTCCAGGCCCAAAGGGCTACTAACGATAACACCAATCAAATTCAAATTGCCAACATTAGTGCCCTTGGTTAATAAATGCAGTAAACCATAAAGCTTTGCGCTTTTCTTATTTTATTATACTTTTGGTATTGGCTCTTTTTCGTAGAATTTTTAAGGAATTATATCTACATTCCAAGCTGGAAACCGATTGAATACATCGGCTTAAAGGCTCAACCAGAAAACCACCTGGTCAACCTCTGCTAACCTATGAGTGGCTGTTTTTTCACAACAAAACTTAGAATTTTTTAATTGGAGTTTGAATAAATAACTACAGAGTGACCTGTAAGCTATCAGTAACGATCCATTTCTTAGGTTGTCCCTAAAATGAGATTTTATTCCAAGGAATATTAGTAAAGCAATTATATTTCTCCTCTTGGTACGCTTTGCAGGTGTAAAATTAGAGTGATGACTAAGTACCTTATATTATCCTTATCCTTCCTTATCATTCAGAGAATTTATTAGTTTGATTTTAAAGCTATCAGACCTTGCAATAAAATAACATTATATCACTCTAAAATCCTTCGTGCTAAAAATTAGTTCTAGTTCCGGTTTTAACCAACGTTTTCCTGTATAAATAGAGACAACTTTAAGGTATTTGTTTACAACTCGTTTGCAAATCAGACTGGCAGCCATGAAGGTCCTTGCTGGTATTATCGCCGCTCTTTTCTTTGTGGGCTTCTTTTTTCTTAAAATTTTATTTGACTTATATCTAGATTTTAAGTTGGTAACCGATTGAAATGCTTGGGCTTAAAGGTAAATATATTTCAGGGTTAACCAGAAATTCGCCTGGTAACCTATAAGCTATCAGTATCGATCCATTTCTTAAGTTGTCCCTAAACTGAGATTTAAGCCCAAGGAATATTATTTTTCTCCTTTTAATACGCTTTAAAGGTTTAAAATTAGAGTGATGACTTAGTACCTTTTATGCAAATTTTATTTGCATTTCCATTTCATTTAGTACATTCTTGATTTATTTTTTGGTTCTGTAAACCATTTGACCTTTTACTAAGGTTACATTATCACATCCTGAATTGCTCCGTTTCAGAATGAATGCCAAAATTAGTTCCAGTTCCGGTTTTAACCAACGTTTTCCTATATAAATGGAGCCAAAATAAAGGGATTACTTTACAACTCGTTTGCAAATCAGACTGATAGCCATGAAGGTCCTTGCTGGTATTATCGCCGTACTTTTCTTCGTTGGATTGGTCCAGGCCCAGGGGGATAGAAACGATAACAACAATGCGATTCAAATTGGAAACTTAAGTGCGCTTGGTTAATAAATTCCGTAAATAAATGCAGTGAATAGGTGCAGTAAGCCATAATAATAAGTTTTTTTTCTTATATACCAGTTCAATTTAGGATTGGGCCCTTTTCCTTACAATTCGATACAAGTTTTAATTGTTTGGTATAATGTTAAAATAAAGAAAAAAACTATTCGAAAATTACTATAGATTTTTTTTATTTAGGCGCTGATCTTAAAAAACAGCAGGCCACAATTTTTGGACTCCATAATATACATGTTTATTCTCGCATTTCGAAAAGTAAGTGTTAAGGCCAATTATCAATATTTTTATATGTTTTATATAGTTTTGCCGAAAAGGTCACCTATAGTTCAGGTAAAGAATAACATAAACCTAAAAATAGCCAAAGACTATATTTTCTTCTTGTAGAATGTTTTAGCAATTATTTTGATCATCTTAAATACGCTTTGAATGTATTAAAATTAGAGAGATGACTTAGTAAATTTAATTTTATGCAAAATATATTGGCATTTCCTTTTCATTCAAAGGTTTCAAAAGTTCGATTTTGAAAGCCATTTGACCTTTCAATTAAATTAAAGTATCACACTCTTAAATGGTGGTGTTAAAAATAATTTCAAAATTAGTTTCAGAATTAGTTTCACCCAATGTTTTCTGTTTAAATAGAAACGGGTTTGAGGGATCACTTTACATCTCGTTTGCAAATCAAACTGATAGCAATGAAGGTCCTTGCTGGTATTATCGCCGTACTTTTCTTCGTGGGCTTGGTCCAGGTCCAGGGGGATAATAACGACAACAACAATGCAATTCAAATTGGCAACTTAAGTTCCCTTGGTTAATAAATGCAGTAAACCATAAATAAAGCTTTGTGTTTTTTTTTAATTGGTTGTTGGTCTTTAAAGTTTTAGAAAACTTATTTCTAGGTTCCAAGTTGGAAACCGATTGAAATGATTCAGCTTAAAGGATAAAGCCTATGACTTTAAGAAAACCGACAGCTTTCATTTTGAATTTAAATAATTAACAAAAACCTAACCTATAAGCCATTAGTAAGGATCCATTTCTTAGGCTTTCCTTATATTAAGATTTTATCCCAAGGAAAAAAGATAAAGCAATAATTTTTCTTCTCTTAATACGCTTTGAAGATGTTAAATTAGAGTGACGACTTAGTACATTTAATTACATTTTATGCAACTTATATTTGCTTTTCATTTTCATTCAAAAAGTTTCGTAAGTTTGATTTTGAAAGCCATTTGACCTTTCAATTAAATTAAAGTACCACGATCTTAATTGGTTCGTTTTAAAAATAATGCCAAAATTAGTTCCTGTTTCAGTTTGACCCATCATTTTTCTGTATAAATAGAGACGAGTTTGAGGGATTACTTTATATCTCGTTTGCAAATCAAACTGATAGCAATGAAGGTCCTTGCTGGTATTATCGCCGTCCTTTTCTTCGTGGCCGTGGCCCAGGTCCCTAGTAGTGATAGCGCGATGCTACTGAAAATCCTTACTGGTTAAATTATCGCCGTACTTTACTTTGTGGGCTTGGTCCAGGTCCATAGGGGTAATAACGACAACAATAATGCAATTCAAATTGGCAAACTAAGTGCCCTTGGCTAATAAATTGAGTAAACCATAAATAAAGCTTTGTGTTTTTTCTTATAAAAATCTGTATTTTTGGTTTTGGTTCCTTCTTCTTAAAATTTTAGAGGACTTATATCTACATTCCAAGTTGGAAACCGACTGAATACTTCGACTTAAACGTCAAATATATTGTTCAGGTTCAGGCAACCCATGTGTGAATTTTTTTCAACACAAAACTTAGAGATCTCGTTTTGAATTTGAATGAATACCATCAGAGTAACCTATAAGCTATCAGTAGCGATCCATTTCCTAAGTTGTCCCCAAAATAAGATCCTAGCCCAAGGCTTATATTTATTTTTCTCCTCTAAGAATGATGACTTGACTAATTGAATTTTATGCATATCTTCTGAAAACCATTTGACCTTTTACTTAGGTTGCATTATCACACTCTAAAATGTTTCGCTTCAGAAGTAATGCCGAAATTAGTTTCAGTTGCGGTTTCACCCAACGTTTTTCTGTATAAATAGAGACGAGGTTGAGGAATTACTTTACATCTCGTTTGCCAATCAGACTGATAGCCATGAAGGTCCTTGCTGGTATTATCGCCGTACTTTTCTTCGTTGGATTGGTCCAGTCCCAGGGGGATAGAAACGATAACACCAATCAAATTCAAATTGCCAACTTAAGTTCCCTTGGCTAAAAAATGCAGTCAAAATTGCAATAAATAAATGCAGTAAACAAGTGTAGCAAGCCGTAAGGCTCAGCGTTTATTTTTTATCGGAGAGTTGAATTTGGGATTGGGTCCTTTTCCAAATAATTTTTCATACAATATCATTAGGTAGGTAATATGTCGAAGTAAATGGAAAATTAAACTCGAATTGTTAATATATTATAATGCAGTTAGCTTAGCTTTAAAGGTTCAGATTGAGCCGATCAATTCGCTACACTTATTCGCTATGATGCAATGCTCTCATATGTGAAAGTACAATAATTTACATAAATGGAACCAATCTATTTGCTACGGAAAGCTCTAATACCTTTATAAATAGGTTATTAACTTTTCTGTTCTGTTGACTTACTCGGAATGATTTTGGAGCTGCCATTTTTCGATATTCTGCTTTTTGCAAGTCTAACAGCGGGTGAGTTACAAACAAAATAATTAATTAATTTTCAATTAAATGAATTAGTTCTTTTTTAATAAGTAAAAATATAATACCATAACTGATCGGAAAAGAGAAGACAAACAAGGAACCGGGCTTTGGCATGGGCTGAGGTCTTCGGCAAAGCCTCCGATTGAAGAAGTAGACTAAGTATAAACAGATAGCAGTTGCAATATTAAATAATGTTTTAACTTAATGACGAAACTTGCTCACATATATCCTACTCCATAGATTTACCTCCTTTTTATTGCGGAACAGGGAGTTGTCCTCATATGCGAAAGGGTATATCTGGCTTTTTCTGTTTTCAGCAAACTTTTTATTGTTCTTTCAAGTGGCATTGTTGTTCCCGTTGCTGCCACAGATAACTACGTGCTAAGAAATGTATAGCAAACTACAGAAGCACAATATATATATATATATATGTGTGTTTATATTATAGGATTGGATATATACAAGGGCAGAGAGAACGCTGGAGATTCGTGGCGAAGGCAGCCAGACAATGGCTGGCGCCCACGTCTCCATGGACACATTCTAATAAAAAGCAAGCACAGAGAATGTCCTTCTCGTGTATGTGGCCGTTGCCTCGGAAGCTTCCACAGTTTCCTCATATTCCTGCCATAGCTTCCCGTTGCCTTTTGCAGAGATGACCAATAGACAAACAGGGAAATTCATGTATTTAAATATTTGATTATATTTTATTATAATTTTTTAATTGCAAATTAAATTAATTGTTTGATTTATACAATTATTATGAAGCGGCGGAAAATTATGGACTCTAAATAATAAACTATGTTTACAACCAAAGTAAATAAATTGAGTGAAGATGATGTTGAATACCATCAATTGTCATGCTCTTTCAAACGAAAATAAAATTTATTTATTTATCTTGAGATCCATGGATTAAACACAAATATATGCTCATCACTTGCATCTATCCATTTTCTAGTTGTCCTTCGCCAATGTTCAACTCCTGCCGCTGTGCTCGAGTTTTTAGGCTTTTTGTTACTCGGGCAACATTTGAGTTATAAATGCCGCACTACTCGAATGAATCTCCTGGGCGTAATAGTTTTCAAATGGCTCTCCATATACGTCTGTCTCACGGTATCCCATTCTCCCAGCATCCTTCGCCGGTTCCTTTCAGAGATTTTCTGTCTGTCTTTGTTGCAAAAGTATCGCACACAAGTGGCTCGCTGTCTTTGGCATCCTTGGGCAAAAAGCGCTTGCCAATGCAAAAATGTCCGAATGAATCCTTGGGGGGGGCTCAGAGCAAGTGAGAAGTGAGCCACAAATTTGCGATTTTATGCCATTGGGTGGCCATGGTCTCTGATAGACCAGTAAATAATTAAACCACTCCGTATTTCCGATTTAATGTTTAACCAAAAATGAGAAAAGTTGATTGCAAAAGTAATTTATAAGAAGAATATTTTGATTTAATTCCTATTATGTAAAACAAGGATATTCAAAGGTTAATGATAATCTTTGGTATAATAACTCAACACAGGAACTTTATGTAACACAACGAACTCCTTAAGGAAACTGGATAACCTAATACATATAAGTAATATCCCAAACTTTGCCCAGAAACCAATTTAATATCGTTTACTGTTTGTCCTTATACAATTTTGCTTAATTTACAAATTGTTTGGGCTTAGGGAAATTGCTTTCCGGCCAATCAATTGATATTGATTATGTGCCCGGCTCTTATCGCAATAATGGCCACGTCAAGGCCTTGAGCCACGAGAAATAAATCAATTTTTTTTCGTTTCCGGTCAATTAGTGGCTTCTAATCGGTTTGCCAAAGGTCGAGAAGTTAAACCAAATATGCGGAAGGCGGAAATATATTTAACTTACTTTAGCATTCGGTATTTATTCGTGCTCCTTTAGCCAGGTAAATTTTGATTTCCTTTGACTGTTTAAATAATTTTTAGTTATATGAAGAAGATCCTGGCGGTATGGCAGATATTAAACGCTGATTTGGTATAACACCACGGTGAACATTTATAAAAATCTCCCCCTTAAAATAAATGATATATTCCATGGATATGAGGGTCCTTTTTTCGCTCTGTGCAATTTTGTCTATGTCAGCTGGTGAGTCATCGATTAAAATTTCTTAAGCATTGGTTGGTAGAAAAACTAATTGTTTTATAATTCCAGATCGTCCTTGCCCAATACACAGGCGTGTTGCATATGGCAATACTAAATACTAGTGGCGGGAACTATATTAAACTTACCCCTTGATTTCTTTGGTATTTATTCGGGACCTCGACACCTGCTGCAATTTACACTTGCCCTGCAAGGTTCATTTTCTTGGCCGGCCATTTCCCCTTTGAAGACACTCGGGCGTATTAGCAATTTTAATGCCCGTGGCCTTATGGCACATATTAAATGCTAATTCGCATACGGCACACGATCCCAGATGGAACGCCACTCCCCTCGTCTTTTATTTTATTTAGATTCTTTATGCTGTGACGGAGGACACGGTTACGCTACATGACATTTACAAGTTATTATTATGCAAAGGACACGCTGCGGAGTCCTTTGGCGTGTCCTCTCTATCCCAGGCCCTCCTGCCTTTTCATATGTTGCAAAATCTGCTGCGGCGTTGGGAAATTTGCATTTATTCATGGCATACATAAAGGATCCGCAGCGCGTAGGGGGACGGGAGCCCCGAAAAAAAGGGATATATTTAATCTGGTCACAGCGCGAGTGTGTGTGGGGTTCAACGGAAATCATGACAGCATTTCGCGTCCTGATGTCGATGTGCTTTATTTATAATTTATCTGCTGGAAAGTGCATCGCATAGTGGAGTTGTTTAGTGCGGGGCCAAAGCGGGCGAACACACCTGCCGGCGACAGCCGCAGGTGTAGCCACAAAAGTGACGCAAATTTTGTTTGCTCTCTATCTCTGTGCTTCACATAACAATTACATGCATTTAAAATCTGGTTTTGGGTTTTGGTTTTTGGGATTCGCGGTTTGTTTCCGCTCTCAGTTTTCTCTTCAGTTTCGACAGACGGATCAGGGATGCAGGCCATGTTTAATTCATTGTATATTTCGGGATATATTTTGTTTCCTAAAATATATTTTTTAGGTTTTTTAAAGGGTTTTAGTTAAAAATATAAAATTTAACAAAAATGTAATTGGTTTCTTAAATAGAAAAAAAATTTTATTAAGTTTAAAGTTACTCAAAAATTTTTATTAATGTTAGAATATTAGATTTTCTCAAAAAATATGGTTTTCTAAATTTTGAAATTAATTTAAAACTTTCTTTAATTGTATCTCTTATGATTTGCCACCCTGGTTAAATCACCACTTTATTTTCTGGCTGCCAAAATCATTGATTTGCATTTTTAATGCTAAAATCACGGATTGCATTGGCCTGTTACGTTGCCAATTGTTAATAAGTCTAATTTACATCATGACATTTCGCTTGGAAACCCTTGTCACCATCCAAAATGTAATGACCAAGAAAACAAGTTCAAATGGAATATTTTATTTGCTAACAAACCTCAAAGTACACAAGGACCAGCAGCTGTTTTCTTGCACGGTTCCGCAACCCCGAAAACCGGAACATAATAATAATCTCATAATGCGGAATTAGAGGAGCGTAAAATTAGCCCCAAACCGATGGGGATGCTACACCACCTTTATGCATGCATAATAATACAAGTTGGGGAAAATAAAATTAAGCTCAGGCCAACACACAATATACAACAAATCAAAATACTGTAAAATTTCCATCCGGTCGCAGAAAATATGCATATGAAGCATACGGTTTGGCGCCATGTGGTTGAAATAAAGGTGAAAGTACACTTAAGGAAATTTATGATGCTTGTAAATTGGAAAAAAAAATCCATTAACTCGTATGTTTTAATGGAATTTAAAATGATTTGTTCATTGATACTATTCATATTTTATCTACCTAAATTTATATAGAATGGATGCTTAACAATCTATGTTGAGTTTTTTTTTTTATTGTATAATTAATTGATTGTTATGTTGCACAATTGTTACCCCAAAAGTAATGCATTTATTTCGTATTTCTTTAGTAAAATTTTCTTTAATTTTAAATGATTCTAACTTATATAGTTATTTTAAGAGTGTATCTCTGTACCTGAAGTCTGGGCCCCGTTTCATGCTGTTTTCCGCTTAGTATTTGCACAGCTTTTCCGCATTTTCCCAAACCCCACCAGTCTCGTCCATCAATTCGTTGGCTGGGTCTGGTCCCCACCTTGACCCTTTACTCTTTGTTCTCCGCTCATTACGATTCCTTTGAGCTGGTTTATTTTCCCGGGAAAAGCATCATCTTTTGTATGACCGCCGTCGATTCCTTTTCCATTAGCACTTTAATATTTAATGACTTCTGTTTATCGCACATAATTGAATTCTGTGCTGTGGTCTCCGGGCCCCGGTCTTCGGAGCTCTTTCTGCAGCTTGGCCTTTATTATTTGCCTTTGGCTTATTGCTCATTATATTATTATCTTTTGTTTGTAATATCCGCAATATGGCTTGAGCCCCGGCATTTTTATGAGGCTTCATTATTTGGTTTTTATTCTTATAAATAATGCAGGCAGGAAAATCTCGGCTCTCACGTTTTCTCACACTCGTGTTTTGTTTTTTTCGGTCCGACTTTTGTTTCATTCGCGTAATTCTCAATCAGAACTCAGACACACATGGCCAGGCATGATTTTCTTTATAGGTCCCTCGGCTTTTTCCTCGTTTTTCCCTGGCTGATTTTCCGACAGCGACGCTTGTAAGTAAAAGTTACACCCTTGGCGCTGGCGCCTTTTACAGTTTCCGTTAGAGGTGGGTGGGAGTTCGGAGGAGTTCGTTGCCGAAAATTTAATTAATGTATTTTCTTCGTGTTTTCGCATATTCATGCCTCAAAAATGTTGCTGCTGCTGCTGCTGCATGTGTGGCACGTTTTGCTCATTAGCCATTTAGGTGGTATAAATATGCATTAAACCATCTCGCTGAATCCTTCCTATCCTGAGACGTTAGTCACAATTTATGGCCAGGACATGAAACGGACCCAGACGGGCACACGCACACACACTTGCAGGGATTCAAGTGCAAGGCAAACTGAAGGACGCCAAGGGGGCCAAGGACATTTGCCTTTTGTCCTAATGAAAAGACAACAAAATGCGAAGGATAAACGGAGGAGGAACTCGTGGAAAAGCTCGGCGCTGAGGCTTCCTTTTTCTTCCACAAAAGCTTGTCCCGCCAAGCGAAAGCTTGGTCCCGCAATTGTCGAAATATACATTTGACAGGACCCATAATTGCCCTTAAACACGGGCTCTCGTTTCTGGTGAAAAAATTTGCAAATTTAACCTGCATAAATTATACGGAACACTGTTGAATCAGAGAAAAGGGAAAAGAACATCCGCAGTTATTTATTATGCGGTGACCTAAAAGAGAAAATACAGAAATAAAGTAAAAGCAAAAGAGTTTTTGTTGAAAGCTAAAAAACAGAAAAAGGAAAGGAAAGAAAAGGTAGAGGCCGCCCACAGCCATAATTCAAATTTGTATATAAATTTTTACTTGGTTTTTTTTTTCTAGAGCGGCAGTGGCAACCGCAAAATGGCCAGCGACACGCCGGCCCAGTTAACTTTGCCTTCAAACATCATTTGTCAAGGCACACAGACGCAGAGAATGGCCCGCAGGGAAATAACTAGCCGAGCAAAAGCGAATTTTCACGGCTCTTTAAGCGGCTGCCTCGATACAAAAATGTGTTTTGCTTATTAGACGGACCAGGCAACCCTGGCAATCCATCAGGCGTGCAGGCAACTCTGACGCACGCCTGACGTTGATTGCCACCCCATATCGTGCATCCGCCCCATATACCCATATCCCCATATAAGTAAAAGATCACACCAGAGCAATCTAATCCGGCGCCGAGCAAATTGTCCAATGCTTTTTGTGTTGTGTCTTGTGGTTGACAGGCGGGCGAACGTTTTGACAGACCAAAAAAAAAAAGAAGGTGGAGGAACAGTGGAAAAATGGGGAACAGGGGAGTCCTAGTCAGAGATGGCTCCAAGCTGAACATGGAAAGAGTACATACACTCCATCTCGAGAGGAAAAATCTGATACAATATATCTAAAAGAATTTTACGCTCAATATAGTATTACAAATATCGTAAACTTTATTTTATCGATTTTTTTTTAATTCGAAAAATATTGCATTTAAGGTTAAAATATAGATATTATATAAAATATTGATTTATCGCTAATAAATATATGTAAAGCAAATTAAAAATAAAGTATTAAATTTTTGTAAAGTATCAACACTCGCTACAGTAATGAAATAAAGATATAACCCTTTCTTCATCTTATAAAATTTTAGTTTATTTAATTACTGAAAAATTTTTTTGTTTAATAAATGAGAAAATGTATAACCTCTTAAAAATTTTACTCAAAGATATATTGTCTATCGAACAAAGCTATGCTATTTGCTAACAAAATATATTTTTATTTTGGTATGTTGTTGTTTCTGTATAAGATAAAGATATATTTATTTTTGTAAATCTACTAATTATTTAAACAATTAATTCAATATCAATATATAGTTCATATTTATCACCATTTATACATTTTATAAAATGTAATATTAACTTATATGAACCGTTTTTAGGTAACTTCCATATTTTATACCTTATTTAAAAACTTTATAGGATCTCCTTCAGCACTGGTTAGCTTTCCTGTTGAGAACTTTAGAGCTGTGAGCGCATCCTGAAAAGTATGCTATGATTTTTCCCATTTTCTCTTTCATCTTCCTCCTAATCAAATGCAAATGCCGTTTTTGCTGAACCCCACAAAAACGGACACGTGTGTTGCAAAAAGGGGCGTTGGTTGCACTTGCCCCGCCCAGAGCTATGGTGAAGCCTTGACATGTTTAGCATAAATTTCCTGGTGACCTCAATGCTGGCTTTAAGGCAGATCCGAGATTATTCTGCTTATCCCAGCAGGTCCTTTGGGCAATTAAATGCCTCGGAATTTTAATAAAATGATTAAAACCTATTTGCCAGCTGACAGCTCAATTTATGACCTCAGCTCGGAGCCATTTTCCATAAGGCTGCCTGGGTGACCTTTTCCCCCCCTGCCCCCAAAACTCAATCCCGAGCTCTTAATTTGGCCCGCGGGGCCAGGACCGGCGGGCGGTGGGGTGCCATCCATAAATAAGCCCCAGACCCGTGCAATTATGCGCTTGAGCTGTCATTGCACTGGCCCTGCCCGTTGGTGTGAAAATTGCATATTGGCATAAATTAATCAGCAGCGACAACGACTGCGAGGCCATCAGCTGGCCATGATTGCACATGGCCAAGTGTTCAATCGGCCAACTGTCGTCGCCGAGTGACCGTTTGACTGGCTCCCAGGATGGATGCCAGCAGGCTGACGCTTCAGGGGATTTAATATATGTATGTATGAACCATATGTGGGATAAGAGGATAAGGATAAGGAATTTCTCCACACCGATTGCGATTGGCAAGAGATTTTGTGCTGATTTGGATCAATCAATGTCTTAATCATGGCGATAGTTATAAACAAACTGAATATAGGATTAGGGAAGTACTGGCTATTCTGTCCATGACTTGGTTTTTATTAGTTTAAAAAAACTATATAGTTATTGTCCCTAAAACTATTTTATTTTAAATACCGGATAAATAAATTCCATAGTTCATTTCAATATATTTATTTTTTTGTAGAATTTGTTATATATTATTGAGGTTGTTGTCTGTTTTTTTATTTATTTTAAACGTTTGGTTTTAGATGTTTTTTCCGGTTGAACTCTTTTCTAATTATTTTTTGTTTTGCTAATTAACTGAAAAATTCATTTAAACGCTTATGCCTCATTGGTTTAATTACAAATCAGTTACAGATGAAAGGTTTTTGCTCTGTATTTATTTTTTTTTATATAAATACGAAGCTAAGGGTTAAGTATGAATTTATTAAAGCTGCTGCATTGAGTTGCCTTATATTTTAATATATTTATTGTAGTAAGCAAGTATATGAATAACAACTATAATTTATATCAATTATTGGATACTATTAAATAATGAAAAATATTTTATAAAGATTTTTAAGACTCCTTCTAAATTTTTCTCAACTATGTTTAAATCTCTTACCTTTTAACAAAATTAAAAAAAAAACTATTTTATGCAGCTCAATGACTCGCAAACAGCTGAGAATATTTCCCAAAGTGGTTATGAAATGAACACAATGCCGGCTCCTGCTATACTCTCAATTCCCCAATCGACGATGACAGTTGCTCTCTCTCTGGCAGATCGCTCTTCAATTTGTGGCTGGGCCTTAGCCTAATTGATTTGCTTTAAGACTCTGAGGAGGGGAAACTAGACGCAGTAGGCGAAAAAACCAAACTTTTTGCCGACTGCCTAAAAAAGAGAGGAGAAGGAGAAACTGCAGACAATTAAGGAATGCCTGACTGGTGTGTGTGTGTGTGTGTGTGTGCGAAAGAGATTTTGCGGGAGCGAGGAAAGAGCCGGGGGAAATTGAGAACTGCAGCAATTACTTACTCGAAATCTGGTGGCGCTCTCGGGCGAGTGAGTCTCCGAGTCTCGACTCTTGTGGCTGCGGCGTGAAAGTGAAATACTTTGCCAAGGACTTTTCCATTGTTGCGGTTTGGCTGCTGCATCTGTTGTTTGCGCAAAGGATTCTGGCATCCGAACCATAAGGTCCTCCGCTCTTCGGTTCCCTGAACTGTGTCAAGCATTTGGTTTCGTTTTGATTTGCGTTTTTAATGGATGTGTTTTTTTGTGTCGGCGTGCAAATTGCGTAAGGCTCTCTTCCGGAGGAGCCACCATGGCTGTGGCTTTAATGGCATTTATAATTACAACAATGCCGCCGAAAGTAGCCTGCACTTAAAGCCCTTCATGCACCCCATCCCCCTCGCACATCGAATTAACAATTTTAAAACGAGGCGCGGAAATTGCATTGGTTAAGTACACACAAAAAAATACATAGTAGGCTCTGGCTGGCAACAACAACAACAAAAATTTGGTGGCAAAAATCACTTAAATATGTGTGAGAAATTAATTGCAATTGCAATCCGAGTATGATAACCACAAATAAGGGCAAAAACGCGGAATGGTGAACTTTATTGTGCGGTAGAAACTCAAAAAAATAACAATTGCTGGAAAAAATGCAGCTCAACCAAACAAATGGGATACATTTCAGACAGTTTGATTGCAGTTATATTGATGCTATCGAGTTTGCAAGTTCAAAAGTTGCAAAAATAACAAGATTTTTTATAAATAAAGTTATAGCAACCTTTAGTAATATTAAATGAAAAGCCTACATATAAAAAGGAAATATAAATTAACTAGTTTTTTACTTATAAACTTACCTTTTAAGTTCTAAAATGTTCAAAATAAAACTAAAGTTGACAAATATCTTCTGATTCACCGTAATATAACCTCAAATTGAGTATTTCTCATCAATTTAACATTGTTTATTTATGGCAATGAAGGTAATTTGAGCTAACCAAACATCCAGCCTGCGTTTATGCAAACGATTTCGAATCAATTTAGCCGCAGATGTTTTTAAATGGCCCGATGCCATTAGGTGTCCTTCGTTCAACTCGACGACGCCTTGGGGGTTCCTTTGGCATTCCGCCAAGGAGTGGCTGTCAAGTCAAGTTCCTGTCTTTTAAGCGCCTGCCGTGCAATCACTCAAAGTTGTCCGCATTTGCATAAACACTTCTAATCCTAATGCCATGCAAGCTGCAGCAGCCCCGGAGTCCTTCGCTGGTTTCACATCCTGTACCTCGCTCGCTCCTGCTCCTGGCTACTTACAGTCAATTGCCCCCCGCCTTCCCCTTCGAAGTTCAAGTGACATCGCTAAACTGACAGCCAGCCAGCAAGTGGTGCGGTTGCTCCACCTCCGTGAGCTCCAGCTGCATTCCGAGCTCATCAATCGGAGTTGCTGGCCTGCGGTAGGGCAAATGTTGCGTGCCAGGACAGCGTTTCCTTTTTCCTTTTGGCACCGCCACTCAGCTACGATTTCGTCAAACAAACGTCGAGTGGGCCGAATGGATCACGCACACAACACAGGCTTGCATGTCATTCATTGTGACCCGGACCGAGGGCCGAGGACGGAGGGTCCTCGGACTTGGACAGGATGCCGCACCCAGAATCAAAGCACACAGAAGAAATTAAGGCTAACTTGAGAAATAATATAAATATTTACATTAAAGCCTTGAAAAATTCTGTATACATACAAGGCTTTGTTTCCAAGGACTTTAATTTTAATGATGCAAAATGTCATGGAAATGAATTGCGAATAATTATAACCCATATAGCTTCAAGGTTATTTCTCAAGCTCAATCTTATGGTTTGTTTAGTTTGAGCTAAAATTAATTTGACCTTTCTGTCACACAATTCTCACCGTGCAGAAGGCAGGAGTAGCAGGCAGCAGGCAGGTCCACATCCTGGCCAAGGAGCCATGGAAACTGGCGTGCTGTAGAAGCGCTTAGGCTGTCAGTCAGCGTGTCAGTTGTGTGGCATTTCATTGGTTTTGGCTTCTGGCCTGCTCTCCTCTGCGATGGCCTCGAGCGAAAGTTGCGGACAATTGACAGCGCCGGGCAGGTCCCTTTCCAGAGTGTCCTTTTGCTGCTTTAATTTCGCCTCCTCACTTTCAGCTGGAGTCTTAAAGGCCGAAACTAGAAAAAGGATTTTGGCCATTAGCTGGCCGTCAGTTGCAGCTGTTGCTGTTGCAGCTATTTCTTGGCCACTCGCTCCTTATTAAAAAGTTTGGTGCAGTCAAAAAAAAGAAAGAAATAATATATATATATCTGATGAACTTTGGTTAACTGGGATGAATGGAGCTTTGTGATACTCTTTAAGTTAGTCTTTAGGTTTTTAGAAGTATTTAAAGAATTAAATAGAAATATGTATTATAAAAGTTTAAGAAATATATTTATGAGGCCTCCGAAGTGTGGATATTCATAGAAACTGCAGTCTACAGTGTCATAGCCGCATTATTGTATTGTATTTTCTTATAAATACTATAACAGCTTAAACATTAATGAATTACTTTAAAAATTTATAAAGATATCATCAAAGAAGCATATATTCTCTTCGTCTTCGAAACTCAAAACTTTGATTAATTTTTGTGCGCCTAAAAACTTTTTCAAATACTTCCATTTAGCCCTCGGAAAATGCTTTTAACTCTCGAGCTCGTTTTTTCGAATTACAATGCATTCGGAGTGCCTTTGGTGGGCCGAGGTAGAGCTCAGAAGTCTGTGCTCGCTGGCAGTTGGAGTACTTGTCCCTAAACTGGCGCACTTTGCATAAATTTCAACTTGAAGCATTGCACTTACTTGACACATTTCGTTTACTCAGTCAGCGCTGTGCCTTCCGCCTCACCTTTCGACCTCATTCAACTTTGTTGTTGTTCATTTGGAAAAAACAAAAAAAAAAAAAAAAACAAAAAAAAAAGGTGGGAAAGTTTTGTCTTTTGGTCTTGCTCTCGCAACAATTTACCGTTAAAAGCTCAACATTGTTACACTGGTTTTTCACTTTTCACTAAGTACCGGGTTTATGTTACACATAAAAAAAAGTGCACCGAGGAAATATAGCCGCAGGAGGGGGTGAGAGACTAGGAGTGGGATAGTGAAGTGGAATCCAAGGGTTCACTGAGTAATCTGCTCAAGTTTCGCCAGCGTCTTTGTGCAACGTGCGAAGTTTGTCACTCCGTCAGTGAAATGGCACGGGGCGAATGCAAAAGCAACAGCAAAACGGCAACACTTTGTCCCTGTGCAAGTCACTGAGAAAAAAACACTGGATATTAAGATAATATTTCACAGAAATATGACCTAGTGCAGTAGAGGCTTCCCAGTAGCAAAAGAGAGTCTTAGAATACAAATTCTTTATTAAATATATTCTTCTAAATTAATTCCTTATTGTTCACTGTGCACTTTCCCCCCCTTAATCCACTTTTACTCAGAGACATCAGCACACACACCTGGCGGAGAAACTCTAGTGATCCGGCAGGTGGGCGGAATTCGAGGGCGGGGCAGTTGTCGTGTCAACACAAGTTTTGCATTTGGCGATGTGTTTTTCTTCTGTGTCCCCTCTTTTTTTGCTCCGTGCAAGTTTGTTAAATGAGTTTTCATAGTTTTTCGGGGTGGGGCCAACAAACCAAACCCTTTCCCTGTCTCTGACTCTGTCTCTGTCTCTGTCTCGGTGTTTGTGGAAAATTAATATTTTCCCTTAGCCCATTTCACTCTTTATAAAGTTACCCATTGTCGTCACTAGGGTGCATTTGCTTAGCGTCAAAAGTTTTATTTTCTGGCGGATTTTATTAAAAACTCAGCTGGTAGTAATATTTTCCAAAAGAAAGTTTCCAGAACGTAATGGGAGTTAGAGTTTGTACGAATGGAGCGAACATTTTTATCAGAGAAACTTAGTGTTATGTGGGAAGTGTTAAAAATTAGAATGAATTTAAGTGAAAAAAGGTATATTTTGAAAATATTTAGCAAGGCAAGAATGCTTGCAATGTTTCTACCAGAGAACATGGCGACCGTGACATTGCTGCAAAAAAAAATATCTTCTTTTGGGATGATTAAAAAAGAGCTAATTTTAAAAAAATGAATATGTAATACTTCCCTACTTATTATTTTACTCTTAAAAAACTTGTCAAAAGCAAGAATGGTTTCATTGTTTCCCATTATCCATGAACATGGCGACCGTGAAATTGTTGCACGAAGAAGATATCATCATTCAGGATTAATGCAGCATGACACTAAAACTCTCTACTGACTTGGACAGATCACATTTGAATATTAATTATTTTCCTTTTATTATCACTTTGAGGCTTAGTTAAAGACATTAAATTAAAACGCCACTAAATTCCCGTTTGGCAATAAAATCATAGCAAAGACATATGTAGCAGTTATTAGCAATGAATTTCAACGAAACAGAAAACTGTTTTGTTCTGACGGAGATCAATCAATAAGCGGGCAATTAATCAACATATTTATAACCTTTAATCAAGCTAATAGCCTCAACCAGAACAACATCAACAAAAATACTTTATCATCATCATAATCATCATAGGCTCGGAGCCTCATCGGCAAAATAATTAATCAATGGGATATAATAACCGTCATTAAACTAAACAAACACATTGTGCCATTCAGAGTTCGCCGTTCGCATAAATTTCAATACGCAACCAGGTACATTACACTTAACCCATGATCACCCCCAAAGCGCCACCCACAAAACATTTCCAATTAACTGCGGGCCTACCCACTCTCCTTCCCACTTCCCCTCCAGTTTGGTAAATAATAATACCCCGGCAAATGTTTAATGATATGAAATTAATGCGCAAATATCAGCGGTGGCAGCGGCACTGCGGCTGCTTCTTTGCCATTAAAGCGAATAGTAATGATGCAGAGGTAACCGGATGTGGGTCCATGGAGAGTTTTCACAGCTGTGTTGGTGCCGCCGCCAGGTGAAAATGTAAATGATGTGCGATGATATCTGCCTCCAGCTGAGCGGAATAAATTGACTCTTTGGCTAGCCAAAGTCGGCAGCAGCAGTCGGCAAACGGCAGACAAAAGTCGAAGTTTTTTGGCATTGACAGGAGCTCTTCCTGGAGTTTGCAACATTTGTATTTGTTGGAAAGTCAATTTAAGACCCAAAAATTTATGCTATTGTCGATTTTCATTTGCATGCCAGTCACACAAATACAATACATACATGAAGGAGAGGGGTGGCACTGGGAGAAATTATAAGTTTCTTAAGTAAAAAATTAAGAGTACTTAAAAGGATATATTTAGAGTTGAAATATAAGAAAGGTAATGAAGGAAATACGAAATAAATAGCATATAAATTGTTTAAGTTGTAATACAACGAAAGCAATAAAATACCAATTCATTGATTGAGTCAGTAATTAAATAATTTATTAAATATTTTCTTGTTAAAGTAAATAACAAAGTTTTATGCTAGAAATTCTTGTATTTAAAATGGGTTTCTCTTAATTTAATTATACAATTGTACAAATATCCATTGCTGGAAAACATTTTCCTTCACTTCTGTGTAAGAAAAATTCCCCGAAATTATATTGTTCCCTGAGATTTTTATGGTCTTTGCCAGGCCACGCGAACACACACACATTTAAGGCCTATTTATCCCCTCATCCTCCCCTCAACCGGCCATAAATACAATATTTCCCACAACTTTTTGGGTAAATAGCAACAGATTTGATTTTACTCAGTTTCAGTTTCAGTTTCGGGCAACGCATTCGCTTTGGTTTCGATTTCGGGCCGACAATTTTTATTGTCCAGCCAGGCGCCGCCAGTAGGAGAAAGGAAGCTGGGAAAAAGCGACGAAATACGCATAAAATTTGATTTGCTTCATTGAATTGATTTCATTTCATTTGTTTTGATTTGTTTCCCCACCCCAAAAAAAAAAAAATACGCAAGAACGCAAATTGGAAACCGGACCCCGGATAACAAAAAAGAACTCACACCATTCGGAATTTTTGGTGAATTGGAGAGTGTTGAAATGAATACATTTCGGACGAGTTCGAGGCGTGTTTGGGGGCCAGGCTTTTGGATTTGGATTCGCTTTGGTTTAGTTTAGTTTGGTTACTGGCTCCCGGAATTCGGGGGCGTGGCATTGTGGCTTATGTTGATACTGTTGACTGACACGACCAGCGGTAGTCCCGGGGTCTGCGCCTGACTTTTAGTAGTAGTTTATTTAGTTGTTGGAGCGATCAACACTTGCCAGATTGCTTTGGCACTAAAGTGTCAGCAAATATTTTGGATGTCTGTGGAGTGTGGAGTGGAATGCCATGGCCATGGCTATGGCTATGGCTATGGCTGTGGCTATGGCATCTGGCATTCGAATGCTGAATGTTTGGAATGGGCAAATGGTTCTGTTTCGGCGATGATTTTGCCACATGCGGCATAATGCCCTCAAATGCCCTAGTCTCGGTTTTGCACAGAGAGAAATGGGTTGTATTATTGGTATATTTTACTTAAATTAAATTTAATTTAATATAACTTAAACTATAAATGTTTTAGGGCTTATACTTAAAGCAACAGATCCTGTGAAAAATTAGATACATTGCTTTATACACTGTTATATCTTTATGTCAAGACTTAGGCTCCATAAATTTCTTACGAGCTTACATAAATTATCTCCCTTTACTCCTTGTATTTATAACATTTTCCCCATATTACTTTCAGTGCAAAAATATCTCAGACAAAATAAGACAACAAAAACCAAAGTCTGCCTCGCAATCGAACCCTTTTTGGCCGCCTGTCAACGACGGCTGGGCAAGTGCTCCTAAAACGTAGCTAAACTATAAATCGGGTAGTTACTCGGCCCCGACTAGGCTATCCTATAGATACATTATCTTAAATCAGATCATAAAGCAGCCTAGCCTAGAGCCTGAACCCGATAATTCCTGCCTCAAGTACGCAATCGAATGCCACAAATAACCGAAAACCCTTATCGTTACTGTAAAAGCTCCCCAGCGGGTTTTTACGGATCACAGCCGGGGGAAAACTTTGGCAGTTTTCACAACTGATGACCCAATTAATACGCTGACAAGCAACATTTATTTATTGCCAACTTTTTCCACGCAAGTGTGAATGGAAACAAAAAAAAAAACTTTAAACTTAATGTTCTTGGCCTTATCCCTTGTCAATTTTCCCGATGGAAAACCCAAAACTAATCATTATTGAAAACGTGTGGTGGAAACTTTTGTAATGCGCAGCCATTGTGTCACGCCCACGGAAAATGGCAACACAAAAATAAAGAAGTAAAAAAAAAAAAAACCAACAACAAGAACAAATTCAAAAGTTATAACGAAATAGCTTTGGTCAAATTGTTTTACAAGCCAATTGGGTTTGGTGTCCCTTTTTTTTTGTCCTTTTCGGCGTCCCGCTGCTGTGGTTCCCAACTCTTCGATTGGCAAAGCCCAGGTCCCTCAGGCACTTGGCATGGAAAATGCCAAGAGGCCAATGCTTTTCATTCACAAAAAAGGGTTAGGTGACTCTGACGAACTTTAAACTAAAGTTGGTCCGAGGAAAAGGAAATGTAAACTCTGTGTGTGAATGTAGTTTAACTTCAACTTTTTTTAAATTGAAACAATTTTATAAAATAAACTATAATTGAAATTTGTAATTTAACTAAAAAACATGGCTTTACCCTGTTCATTATATTCCCATTGTTCAGGTTGCTTCTGCTTGGCTTTAATCTCCTGCAACTGAGCTCGCACCTGTCTCTGCTGGTGGTTTTGCTCGACCTCCTGGAATGGTGCTTGCTCCTGTGCCTGATGATAATTTTGCTGTGGTTCCCTATAAACCTTACCCGAGAATCGTCGCTGCTTTGTAGCCTTTTGCTTGGCCTCGCCTGTAAACTTGGCTTTATTCTGTAAATTGTATTCCCAATCTTCAGGTTGCTTTTGCTTGAAATGTATGTTTTGCGAAGGAACTTGCATCACCAGGGATTGTTGGTGCTTCTGTTCGATCTGTGCCTGCTCTTGTGCGTGATGTTTTTCTTGCTGTTGATCTCTATAAGCCCTAATATCTTTATCCAGAAATCGTCGCTCTCTCATAGCCTTTTGCCTGGCCTCGGCTGCCGCACAGGAGGCCCTGTAGGCAGCCTTTTTGGTGTTTTCATACTCCATCTTGGCGTTACGCAGCTGTTGGGCCAGCAATTCAACCCGCTGATGGGCAGCGTCAACAAGTTTGTTTTTCTCTTGCAGCTCCTGGTGGACACCACAAACTGCTGCCTCCGAGCTGGCCACGGTTTCCTGGGCAATCTTAAGGGAGTCCTGCATTCTTTGTAGTAACTCGTTAGCCTGATCCGCTGTGCAGACAGCGGCATTGAGATTGTTCTGAGAGTAGAGATGAAAAATTAAGTAAATTAAAGAAATATCTCGAGTTTGTTTATGTTTACCTGTAGCACACCAATCGATGTGGTTTCATCTTGAAGAACTATCTCCGCCTCGTGGAACTCCGCCTTTAGCTGCTCGACCATCTCCTGCTTCCCAGCCAAGGCCGCTTCGGCTGCCCAGGCAGCGGCACCGGCCCTGTCGGCCAGCTGGAGCTTCACCTGGCGGGCGGCAGCCACTGCTGCCGGCACTTGAGTGTCCGAAGCCTTCTTGGCATCTTGGGCCGCCTGCTGGGCAATGTTGGAGGCCACCTGCTTCGGGTTGGGCCTGCACATGACCATTTCACTGCCGCCGTCATCGTCGCCGGCCTCGCAGCGATTCAGGCTCTGGGAACGGGATTGCTGGCCCACCGGCCTGCAGCTGCCAGAACGCGACTCCTGGTAGTTGACGCCGACTCTGGATGAGGCCACCCCAGCCACCAATAGGTAGACCAGGATGCCGAACAGGATCGGTGGCTGTTGCCTTGCAATACGCATAATTATGGTGAGCCTTGAAAGTTGCTGTCAAGTTTTTGCTTTCTCAACTCTGGGGCTCGAGACTTTTTTACATTTCAAGTAGTTTCGCTAAGCCAACGTGGCGAGGGCTCTACGGAATAATATGTTTAACAAAGTTTCTTGTTAGAAAAACTCGGGGAACTCCGGAAGAGGGACGCATAACTTTTCCGCGCAATTTAACTTAACGTTTCTCGAGTTTCTCATTTTTTATTTTCTTTTGTACTTTATTCACTTAGGTTCTTACTTTTTTTTTTAGCTTGACATGAAAAGTAGTCTAACAATGCATGTGCCAACAAATTCTTTATATTTTTTTTCGGTCTGTTGTTGAACAAGAATTAATTGGGTCGTCAAAGTTCTTCAGCCCCGATAAGCTTTCAGCCTTATCGAAATGGCAGCTAGGAAAAGGAGAAATAAAATGGGAGAGGGCACACGAAAGGGGGAAACTTGGGAAACTGGTAAAACCCAAGACGATTGCTTGGGTCATTTGTGCGTTGATCTGTTAATCCGAAAAGGGTTTGCCGGCTTCCCATGACGAAAGCTTTCGGATTTTCCCCCCATTTGATTGAGAGCCCCAAGAAAGCTTCCCCATTAAGCGGGTAAGTTTGTTATGGCTACGGAAAAAAAGGAGAATAAAAAAAGGGTTTTTGGCCGCAGCCACTAGGCGTATGCGTAATAAAATCAACAACTTAAATTTTAAGCCTCCACACTCACGCACATTTCTCTCTCAATTAGAGATAACAGATAACTTTAACTGCTTAAACTGTGGACCACAGTCCAAATTTAACCAGAGTTTGTGGTTTAGTGTGGTGTGGTGTAGTGTGGTGTGTGTCCCGCATCCTTTCGAGTCTCGGTCCCCTGGCTCAAAAGTCCTCTTGCTGTGCAGAGTCCAAAGTCCAGAGTCCAGAGTCCGGGGTCCAGAGTCCGCAGTCCGTAGTCCACAGTCCGGACACACTCGTCCTTGTTCATGGACCTCGTCACTTGCATGCGCCTTTTTGCGTATTCAAGTGGCTGTGCGGAAGTGTTCCATCCGCATTCCGTTCTCCCCAACTCTCTTTTCCTGCAGCTCCCCTGCCCCCTAACCCCCTCAAAATGACACTCTGAGTGCGGAACGTGGGTGGCAAACCGCAAAAAAAGAGGCTCCTAGAAGAAATCGATGTGCATAACATTTTGGCCAGCAAAGTGACAGTTTTTTCCACTCACTGGGAAAAATGGAAATCAATTAGACATTGAAATTAAAGTTAATTGAATTAAAATCAATTTAGTAAGTCTTTAAAGTAATTATATTAAGACTGTTATGACCTTTTGGTGCTTCCTGTCTTCAAATTGGGAACATGCCTACTTTAGAATTTGGAACTGTTTTTCTGTAAAGTTTTTTGGGTGTATTTAATGTATTTCTTGTCGGCTTGAATAGCTAAATTTCGATTCTATATTATTGCTCAATCTTTATAACAATTAAAATGATAAAACATGCTACCTTAAAAAGAGTTGAATACTTGAAAATCAATACATAAATTCTGGTAAAGCCAGGACCCCAAAAGACAACCCATAGATCATACTCAAAGTAAACTCTGGGTACTGATTTGTTTTTCTTATTCCTGATTTGCTTGCCACTCAAATATCCTGCCTGCAGTTCACCCCACACCCATCCTTCAAAGTGCTAAACGGGGGAGGAGCAGGTCCTGAGCCCGCAAATTCAATTTCCTTTGCAGCCAGTCCATCGAGCATGTCCTGTGAACCCAACCCCACTCCCCTCTCTCTCTCTCTCCCTCTCTGCTAACTGAAAACCAACTCACACACTCACTTCTCGTCTATGTGGCGAGCTGGCTAGGTGGCTAGGTGGCGAAGTGCCGATGTCGATTGGTGTTTGGCCTGCATATAGACACACATATATATTTGCCCGTTGGAGTATATATAATATTTATGCCACTGTAAGTGCTTATTGATGTCAGAGATCTGAAATTGGAATCTGCCTGGGCCTTTGTTCTTATTCCATGTGGATGCACACTGCAGTTAAGCCCTCGTTGCGATGCGTTGCATTTCATTTCGTTTCGTTTCGATTCGTTACGATTCGGTTCGGTCTCAATGTTTTGTATGGACTCTCAATTAAGCAACTTGGCATTTTGACGTGTCTGTGAGCTGAAACCGAAACTTGTGCCCCCCCTGAAAAATGGGAAATTCATATATGCGAACGAAATATTTATAAAGTCAGACACAAGCCTGGGTGTCCCCAAGAGAGTCCTGCCAAGAAGAACGAGAACCGAAAGCAACGAATTGCGAGGCAGGGGAGCTCTGGAGGAACACTGTCGGAGAATTGGGGCCGTTGAGGCCACAGTAAAATTTAATTTTAATGCATAAGCAAATTGAATTTAAGCAACAGGAAAATTGTTCGTCTGGCCACAAAGGTGCCGCATGTGGGAGTAAGGAACATGCGCCAGGCAAAGCGGAGCAAGGAGGCAGACTAAAACCACGCCGAGAGCTTCATGCTGAAAGTTTTCACCTGAAAGAGAGCTCAGAACTTGCCTAGCCCCAGCCACAATTACCGAAATGTGGAAATTGTATTAAATTTTCTAGAGCAGAATATACGCTACAAATTATTCCAAAGATTAAATAAAGTCTGAGCTACAAAGTTTAGTAATAAAGATACTATCTTGTAAGATCATTAAAAAACTCATAACCTTTTGCAGTGACCCCGAAAGTTAAGTGTTTTATTGGTGTTACAATCAAAACGTGACACTACTTCTGGCTTATCATCCAGACAAACTCCTCATAGTTGATCATTCCATCGCCATCAAAGTCAGCCTCACGGATCATCTCGTCGATCTCCTCATCGGTCACCTTCTCGCCCAGGTTGATCATGACGAAACGGAGCTCGGCCGGCGAGATGAAGCCATCACCATCGCGATCGAAGATCTTGAAGGCCTCGCGCATCTCCTCCTCGGTATCGGTTTCACGCATCTGCTTGGCCATAATCGAGCAGAACTCATTGAAGTCAAACTCGCCGCTGTTATTGGCCTCGGACTCGCTGATCAAGTCCTGGAGCTCCGGCTCCGAGAGGTTCTGGCCCAGAGTGCGCATCAGGGCGCCCAGCTCGCGAGTGGCGACCTTGCCGGTGCCTTCCTTGTCGAACTGGGTGAAGGCATCCTTGAACTCGGCCACCTGCTCCTCCGTTAGTTCGCTCATTGTGGTATGTCTACTGTATATTTTCCTTTACGATTATTCAAATGCCGAGAAGCTGTTGTTTAGTCCAGAGACCATTTCAATTTGGAACAAGCCAAAAATGTTATCAGAATGACATGTCAGAGTCCCAACCCCCAAAAAGGCACCGCCTGCTTTTCTAAGCTTCACTTCAGGTCTCTGACATCATGGCAACGAAGCTCGCATAGTTGATGTTTCCCTCGACATTGGCATCCGCATCCAGAACTATCTCATCCACCTCGTCGTCGGTCATATGCTCGCCCAAATTTTTCATTATGTGGCGGAACTCCTTTTCGGATATAAAGCCAGTGCCTTGTTTGTCAAAGACCCTGAAGGCACCTATAATCTCGTCCTCGGGTGTCATCGTGGCATATTTCTGGGACATAATATACAGGAAGTCGCTGAGATGCAATTCGCCTGCGCCCTCCGGATCGATTTCGTTGAGGATATGCTGCAGTTCCAACTCGGTGGGATGGCAGGCCACACTGCGCATTAGGTGTTTCAAATGGTTAATGGGTATCACCTTGTTGTCGGCATCGTCGAACAGGGAGAAGGCTTTCTGCAGATCCTTCAACTGCTCAGCGTCCAGGTTGTGGGGCCGAATGACACGCTCCTCTGGCGGCGGAGTGGTGAATTCGAAATCCATGGCGAGGAGCAAGGTGGTTGGGGCTCTGGAAATTTAGATGCTAAAGGCCTAAAGATGACTACAAATTTTTAAAACATGTTTTGAAAGGTTTTTAACTTTTGAAGTTTAAGAAAAAGTACACTGTTCTTTATTTTGTGTCTGATGAAAGGGTGAATTCGTTAAATCTTAAGCGGGGTTTTCTTTGCAGTTTAAATCCGTCCTATATTTCTTCGGGACCATCAATAATAAACCTTAAATTAAAAGCTTAACAGCTTATTCTAATATAAAAATAATTCTGATAAATACAAAAACTATATACTTTTTCAATCAGGACTTTTAATTTTCATTCAGTATAATTTTATCTTTAATTAAAAATTATTATAAGTTTGATCCATTATATAAGGGCTGCATCAGGATGTAAAGTTGGGAGCATGAAATGAGTCAGTTTGATAAAAGCACTTGATTCTTGCACACCAGTCCTTGAGGTGCTATAATATATTAACAATATTATAAGTTTATTATTATTAATTAAATTTTAATTCATTAACTTACCATTCCTTAAAAGCTCATAGAATCATCTCACGTTTCCATCATCATGGCCACAAACCGAACATAGTCAATCTTCATCTCAGTATTGGCGTCTGCATCGCGTATCATTTCCTCTATTTCGTCCTCGTCCATATCTTCACCCATATCGGTCATTATCTGACGGAATTCACTCTCGGCAATAAAGCCAGTTCCGGCCTTATCAAAAACTCGGAACGCCAGAATAACTTCGTCCTCGGGCGTTGAATTCTCATACCGCTTGGACATGATGTACAGAAAGTCGCTGAGATACAATTCCCCCGAATTGTCCGTATCGATTTCGGTGATATAGTCCTGCAGTTCATTCTCCGGCGGATTATGGGCCACAGCTCGCAGGAGATCCCTCAGATACTTGATGGGAATAACCTTGGTATGTTCATCGTCAAAGAGGGCAAAGGCCTCCTCAAGGTCCTTGACCTGTTCGTCCTTCAGGTTGTGGGTGTGAATGGTGCGCGCCTCCGGCGGCGGTGAGCTATAATCTATGTCATCCATGCTGATCTAGAAAATTTTGGGGAACCTAAAAAAGAGCACTTAAAATTTTGGGAAAATAAAAAAATTTAGTAAAATTTTGTTCTTTTTATTAAAACATGTCCATTTGTGGGAATTTTTTAAACTTAACTAAAGGGAAATGACAGGAAACAAATGATAACTAGATTGGTTTTAAGAGCACTTTTGGTTTCAAGTTGTTTGTGGTAACTTTGCATATGAGGATTGATTATAAAGCGAAATACTCTTGGAAATTTGTCCTCTAAGCTGCTCTGTTGACTGAGTTTAGTGTTTTTACTTAAATATGGTAAAAAATCCATGGACTTTGACTAAATAAAATCGTAAATTTAAAAATACTTTCGATAAATCTTTAATTTATTTTCCTTTTAAAATGGCTAAAATGTGTTCACTGATAAAAAGACATTCCAAAAATGAAAGCGGCCATCTTTGTGGTAACCTCACTCCAGACTTGGATAGTCAAGGGCACTCCTCATCAGGGCCACGAACTCGTCATAACTTATTTGGCCATCTCCGTCGCCATCGACCGAACCGATTAATCGCCGGACGGCCTTCCTTTCGCTCCTGTAATCCGTATTATCCAACAGCTCTAGGAGATCCTTCTCGCTTATGTAACCGTCGCCGTCTCGATCGAACATTTTGAAAATGCTGCACATCTCACGTTCCTCGTCGTTTTCAAACTGCGCCATCACGAAGCAATACTCCTTGAAGTCGATCTCGCCATTGCCGTCCAAGTCGGAGGCCCTGAGAATTTCCTCGAGCTCCCTGTCCGTGGGATTCTCACCCATCGACCGTACCATAGTGCCCAATTCGTTAATTGTGATCACTCCCCGCTCGTTCCTCTTGAGCTGCTCGAATCGGAGTTTATAATCCGCCAAACGTTCGCCACTCAGCTCGTCCATGAAGAGGTAAAGGGAGTATTCGACATTCGTTGGCTGATCCATGGTTTAAAATATTAATTTTGGCAACTAAAATTGTTGGCATTTATTTTTGGCCGAAAGAGTTAAATAAATATTTGACTCGAAAGTAAAGTCAAAGCAAAGTAAAGTTCGTAACAAAATTTAACAATTAAATTCGGTTCGAAATGTTGCGGGATAATTTTTTATGGCCCTTGGCTAACGGCTTGAAGCGGTGCGGCAGTTGAAAAGCTTGGTAATTACATTTTTAATTAAATGCGACGCAGTTTGTTTCGCCTTTTATTTTATTTGTATTTTTATTTCGTTTATTTTTGTTGGTGCATTTATACAACGGTTGAGTATTTTTTGGCTGGCCAGCCATTTTATGCCACCGCCAGTCCCTTGGGGCATTAAATGTATACTTTTTTTTGCCGCTCCTCTCCTGTTTTTATTGAGCTTTACGTGCAAATAGGAAAATTATCCAATGCGAAATTTCCAGCAATTTGCATAATTTTGGAGCAAAACAGAACAGAGCAGAGAGAGCAGTTGCATAAACCCATTTCCTGGGCCATCCTTTCTCACACGTGCGCTCCCCGATGAGACCGACAATGGGAACTTCTTGCTAATGAGAAGCAAATCCTGGGCACGAAGGACACAAGGGATTCTGGATTTGGAGCCACACACACAAAACAAGAGATTGTCAAGCATTTCTCTGCATAGATTATGGTGGACTTTTCGGTCAGTCGAAATGGGTTTGTCCGAGTGTCTGGCAAGTGCAGCTTGGAATATGTTTGCTGTTTGACTTTAATCAGGCATAAACAGGACGAAAGGATAACACAGCCGAGCAATCGTAATGGTAACACAAGACCTTTAGGGGGCTCAGGATAATTTGCATTTCCCTGGCTAAGTCCAGAGAATTCGATGTGTAAATCCCTTTATGTTCGAGTGGATAGCTCTTGGGTACTCTAAATAGAAATATAATTTAAACTAACTATTTGTAATCACATTGTTTAAAATCTATTAAGATTTCAACACAATGCAAGTAAGAAAATCGATTGTAAAACATTTTAAGTGGGCTGAAAATATATACTTTAAAAAGTCCTTGAAAACATAAATTTTTGTCTTCTTTCCTTTTGTGTGCCTCCCGCTGACATCGGCATTTCAATTAAGCATATGAAGGCAGAATCTCTGGACCACACAATGCGTGGCCCCGAAATCCAATTGAGTGGTCAGTGAGTGGCCACTGGCCAAAGGACCCAGAATGGGCAGCTGGGCATTGCATTCAGTTGCAAAGTAATGCCATTCAATCACGCCAACTGCAATTCGAGTCGCAGATTTGTCTATGCCAAAGCGATTTCAATATGCCAACGCAGACGGCGGACTCTGGTAACGAATAGTCAGTCCTCCGTATCCGTATCCGGATCGGTCACAAGTGCAACTACGGAAATGAATTATTGCCAACGGTGGCAATCAGTTGGGGCCGCACAATGAGCTGGGGCATTTGTGAGAAATGAATGCCGCCGGAGTTCGCTTTTGTCTTCCGCTTTCAATCTCCTCCAATGCAGCTGTCGCTTTTCATTAATGGCCAACAGAAGAAAGGGTAAGGCAGAGCATAGACCGAGTCCGAGTCCGAGCCCGAGTCCTTGTTTATGCACATCATACGGCCTCACACCTCCTTGGGCATTGTGCTGGCCTGCATATGGGCCATGGACCTGCCTCCGACTGGGCAAACAACGTACTTAAGCCAGATGGCAAAGAAAGAAGTGTAGAACAAACCCGGCTCCTTCGACCCCTATCGTCCTTTCTGTTTGTTTCTATTTCACTTTGATGGCACGTGCGTGGAGTGGTTTTTGAAGCCAAGGCAGGGTTGGAAAGAGAATGGGTTCCCAGGTAACTGCTTGGCGGGTTGATACGCCTGAAGTGGAAAGGCAAATATTCAAGTCAATAGCAGAAAGTTGTCCCCGGGCAAAGTGTCGGCAGAGAGAACAACAAGTAAGATGTCTCGAGTTTAAAGCTATAAAGCTAAAAGGATTGGTTAGGAATCTTAATCCTCCAGAATTCCTAGAAATTTATGCATGAACTGGTTAGGTTTTATAGATTTAAAATGAATACAAGTAAAACCAAGTTGTATAATTTAAAAGACAAGCTAAAATTATATATAATGAGTGTTTTCCAAGACATAATCCCCTGCATGCCTGCTTAGCGAAATCCCAGTAGTTGGTAAATATTCCCATTTTGCCTCATATGTTGCTCGGGCTCTTATTATGCTGAGAGCATCGGCAGCATTGCAACTAATCCCGAAACTTAAAATCCAATCTGGTATATAACTTTGTTTGACTTTTGTTTGCCGCCGCCTCCGACTCCGTCTCCGCCTCTGTCTTGTACTATTTCCCACCCATTTCCCCCAAGATCTCACTCTGTTTGTTTTTGTGGCGCAAATTGCATTCTGTGGGTGTCAACAAACGCAGCTCTCGGGCTCGCCTTAGCCTTCGTTTCGGCCAGGACAGCATGAAACATGATTAAATTACTCATACGCCTCGTGTGTGCGCTTGGACAACAAGTTCTATGGCGTTATTGTTATTGTTGTTGCTGCTGCTGCTGGTAACGCTGCCGTTGTTCTGGCTCTCATTTAGTTAATTAAGTTTTACAACAGCATGCCACATGGCCTCATCCGCTCCGCCCCTTTAATTAGTTTTTAATTATTTCAGAGTTTTTCGTTGAACGCTTTCCAAAAATTTCCGGTGGCCTTTTGGGCCAACAACCGGGCGGGTCTTTGGTTGGACTTTTGGCTCCCAGTTTTGCTTTGAGTTTGAGTTTTAGTTAATTTTATTTGTATTTTGCAAGTATTTGCACACGCCCCCGTTAAGGGGGCGGAGAACTAGGGCCTTTGTTCATTTAGCACATTATTTCTACACGCTTTGTTTTTACTGCAGTTGGTTTGTTTGTTTGCCTGCCCGCTCGTTTGTCCTGGAACCCGGCTAAAGTTTTATGCAAGCCCATTAGCCTAATAGCCCAAACAGCAGTCGCCGTCAACCTTGGTTTATTTAGTGAAATTAACTTTTCTTGCTAAATTAATACGGCACAGAAACTAACGAGGATTTCATGGAGCCTAACTAGCCAAGTTTTTAAAAATTGGTGCCAGCAGTTGATTAATAATATAAATACTAACTTACAAATTAAAGGTTTTTTTCTATAAAGTTATTATTAAAGTGTTTGTAGAAGCCAAGAGAGTTCTCTACATTTATTATTGAAATATTTATAGAAGCCAAGAAATGGTTAGTAACTGAAATCGTTGGAAAAAAAGTAATTTAATTGAAAAAGATTCCTGGTAAAATTATTTTTTAGTTAAGTTTATATTCATCTCAGAATTTTTAAATAGAAAAATATTATCTTTTAAATATTGTACAATAAATAGAAGCATAGAAAACATACAAAATCAACGCGAAATATTTGAATAGAAATATATGCAAGCCATTTAAAAATTCTGCGATGAATTTGTATCAAATTTCAAAGAAAAAGCCAGATTTAAATCATAGAAATAATAAAATGCAGTCATTGAATAGCTTGTTTTGTTTGGCAAATATAAACTTATTTCCACAAGTAGTTTAAACAAATTAAATTTAATGACAAACACTTACTTTATGTAAAGAAAACCCAATTAAATTTAATGCTACAAATTAAGCCATTGCCTTAAATGAAGCAATCTGTATGGAAATTGACGATATCACTCCCATATATGCACATGCCTTATGCCTTTTTATAGTTTTGGTCGTCAGCATAACACTGATTGAAATGGCCCAGCCAGCCGGCAAACATTTCACTTTATCAACTTGTGCATATTTAAGCCCCGTTTGTATCTGTGAAAATTGGCCTCAAACGAAACACAGATGCGGGCGGATTGGGGGGGCTGAGTGAGTGAGTGAGGGCCTAGAACAAATATTTACACGGCTCAGTATACGGCATTTGCCATCAACTACCGTAAAACAATAAAATTCGCAATAAACCAAATGGAAAGCGGCAACTGCCGGCTCATGTGAAATGCATGCAAAGCAACAACGCAAACAAAAGCCACAATACAGAGCATCGCAAATTCAACAACAAAGCCGAAACGAATCGTTTTTCATAACTTAAATTGCAAACCAGAGTACAAAAAGAGAAAATTGTTGAAGAAATAAAAGAAAGCGACTGCCTGGAACATCCACAGAGCAGAGCTGTACATAAACAAAGCAGGAAAAACAATGGACAAAAGACGGAAAAGGGAAGAAAAACATGACTCCTGATATGTCCTGCAGGAGAAAAGAGTGTAAAACAATGCAGTTTGATTTGGCTCTGATATGCCTTATCATCTTTATTAACCGTTCATATTCATATACCACCTAAATATCATCAAAATAAAGTTGATTACAGTCTTAATCATGTCAAGAAAAGAAGTCTCGGCAACTTCCGATTCCTCTTCGTCTGCCTCCTCGATGTCCTTTGCATCATTTTTAATGGAAGGACGACTGCAAGTGCCTTCACTTGATTCGGCGGGGTCTGTCCATACATCGGAATTATGGGCTCCACAGTCTTCTATTGGTTAATTTATTAATCAGCTCTTAAATTGTATTTTAACTTTTAAGAAGTTCTACTTACCCTCTGCCTGAGTTAGACTCAAAGAACCAAAAGCCAAGAGTGCCACAAAAGTCAGCGAAATGAACGTCATGACTATCTGAAACATACTACGAAATGTGGCTTTTTGTTAGCAGATATTCATGACCTAATGCCATTCGTCTCGTTGGTAACTGGAACCGATTGTGACATTTCCTGGACTTTGGCTTGAAGTAAAGTTTTTCGCTCCAACTTTCCGTAAACTGCATAATCTTGTTAGTCTTCCGCCTGGCAACTCGCTCTATATCTATTTTTAGAGCTGCTCATCTTGATGCTGATTTATCTGTAATCCAACTTGCGCTCCAGCCACTTAAGGCCGCAATCTGCCTTTTGCCACTGCCACTTGCCAACTTGCCTGACCCTTTTAGGGTTACAGGTGGCTTTGTAGCAAAGTTCGTTCAATAAAGTTCGCCCTCGGCTTGTTTCTGGCGCTTTGATCATCACATCACATGCGTCTAAAGTGGCTTTGCCTTTCTGCCAACACTTTTAAAGCCCCCTTTTTTTTCAGCATTTTCAGAGTTTAGCGGCTTTGCCCCGGCGAACTCTTTGAAGTGAGCTTTTATTTGGGTGACCTCTGGGGAGGTGGAGGAGTAGCAAGGGGCGAAGGGAGTGCGGGAGTGAGTACCAACTGTATCAGCTGTTTATATTCAGGTCCTTTAATTTATTGCCTGTCAGGCTGCTGGTCAGTTCGGTTGATAAACGGCCTAAGCCGTTGGCCAGGATTTCATGCCTTTAATTTGGCTGCCATTTCTCGAGTCGATTATTTAGCCTTCGGTGAAGAGTACACAGTCAAAAAATATTAAATATGCTACAAAGAATTAAACAGGAATAAAATTAAAAATTTATTATTTATTATTTACTGGATTTTAATTAATAAATGAAGTCTAATACCTTTTCGAAGGGTTTTCTCTAGGGATGGCATCGATTCATCGACAATGTATTGGTATTTGATATATATATATCAATATTTTAACGTTGCGATATATTTATATTGGATAAAGCAATGCTTTTTTATAATAGGAAAAGAAGCTAAAAAATACTATATAATTTTGACCAAAATTTTTCGAAAACATCGTTATATAAAAGCTGAATCCAATTATTTTCGATATCTAGATCTTGAGATCTTTGAGATCTTTTCTATATTTAACAAGAAAGGAAGCTAACTTCGGCACGCCGAAGTTTGTATACCCTTGCAGATTCCAATTGTATAAATTATAATCTATCCCAATATACATAATATAATATGAACTACTTTCATATACATACAATTTTAACAGTTTTACATATTTTACATTTTTTCACATTTTTACATGTGAAGTAAAATGTAATTTTTCTCCACGTTTACCGATCGTTTGTATGGCAGCTATATGATATAGTCGTCCGATTCTTATGAAATTTTCAGCAAAATTCTAAAAAAATATGAAATACTAGTATCTCAAAGTAGAAAAAATTATGTTGAAAACTGACAAAGCAATAATTTTTTTTCTGAAAATTTTACCACCGTTCCTATGGCAGCTATATGATATAGTAGTCCGATTTTTATAAAATTAAATCTAGAAATCTGAAACAATATAGAAAGCTCATAACCGAAAGTTGATCAAGATATGTTAAAAAACAGTGAAGTTATAATTTTTTTTCAACAAATTTACGGATCGGTTGTATGGCAGCTATATGATATAGTTGTCCGATCCGGCTCGTTCCGACTTATGTACGAGTGAGAGTATATAGAAGACTATCTACAAAGTTTCATTCAGATAGCTTTAAAACTGAGGGACTAGTTCGCGTATAATCGGACAGACGGACAGACGGACAGACGGACAGACGGACAGACGGACAGACGGACATGG